>NEEE01007038.1:0-13584 GCA_002278615.1 Pogonus chalceus | reverse complement strand
TTAAAAAAAAATTTAATTTAAAAATTTACTTCCTTTTTAATTATTAGTAGGAAAAGTAATGTTTGAGGCACTATATTTTTCTATTTTCAATAGATACTTTAGAAATAGAAGTGCTTTTTGCAAAGTTGACGTTTTGGACATTCCTTAACGGCGATCGCATCGCAGTCTGCCGGTTCCAAGGAACATTTAATAAATATCCATAGTGTCAAAAAACATAAAGATTAAACGTTTTTTCAAACAATCAAAGAAAAATATTTGAAAACACCTACATTACAAGAACTCATAGAGATGACGATGGATTGCGTGCTTCTTATAATGTTTCTTTAATGATCACGAACTCCGAAAACCCGCACACTATTGGAGAAGAACTAATTCTACCAGCTGTAAATTACGTAATACGCACCGTGTTGCGCAAACCAACTTTCGATATCATAAAAAGAATTTTAATACTGTACGAAGAAGGATCGTTGAAATGACTCAGAGTATAGAAAACTCTTTGTGTGACTTTTTAAAAACATCTGAATTCTATATACAGCTAGACGAGTCAACATTACCAGGAGATGAAACTTCACTTTTAGCTTATGTGAGATTCGTAAAAGAAAAAAATTCCCAAGAATTGCAATTTGCTAAATGTTTGGAAACTGATAAGAAAGGTGAAATGGTATTTACTGAATCAAAAAGGTTTTTTGATGTAAAAGCTGTACCCTTGACTAATATCATCTCCGTTGCTACTGATGATGCTCTGGCAATGGTAAGACGACACCGAGGCTTGTAGCATACTTTAAACAAGTTATACCGAATGCATTATCGGTACATTGTGTCAAATGACACCATTTAATCGCAAAAAACTATAGTAAACCTTTGCATAAATCACTACATTATGGCATAAGAGCAGTTAATGAAATCAAAAAGAATGCCTTAAGTGAGAGATTATTTGCTCAACTTTGTTTGGAAAATGATGATGATTATAATCGTTTACTACTTAACACAAAAGTAAGTTGGTTATCTAAAAGTGCATGTTTGGATCGCTTCTATTCGCTTTGATTCAGTGTTGGAATTCATGGAGAGTAAACACAATGATTTGCGGCACAATTTAATTATCAATGCATCGTTTATATGACTGATTTATTTGCCAGATTTAACAAGACTAATTTAAAACTACAAGATGACACATTAAAAATAAATCAAAACTAAAAGCGTAATATCTGCTTTTGTTGCAAAACTTTTGCTATACAAACAAAGCATGGGAAGAGATGAATGTTCTCAGTTTCAAAATAAAGATGAAGAATTTTTTGCTTATTGTCAACACTTTACGACGCTTCATTTGGACCTAAGCCAAAAATTTGAAGACATTCTTTACTTGGATATTCCCGACTGGGTATTGAACCCTTTTACAAGTAGTCAAACTCAGAGCACAAATTCATGTGAATACATATTATTACAAGTGCAACTTATTGAATTATCCACAAAAGAGGAGCTGAAATCAATGTGTAAACAAGGATAGGACAATTTCTTGTGACAAAAGCAGATCCCAATTTTATACCCAGCATTATGGATTATTGTGCAAACGCTGTAGATTGCTTTTCCGTCTTCTTATTTGGTAGGCCGTTATAGGCCTCGTCACAAAAAAAAAGAAACTGATTAGAACTTAATACTCGTGAGAATTTGCAGTTGCTACTCACAAACATTGAGCCGGACATAAATACACTCACAACAGCCCATCAGATTCATCCAAGACATTACTTTTTTTTGTTTTTTAAAAATAAAGTTATAATTTCAATAAATACTTCAACAATTTTTTTTCTTTATTTTATTTTTACGTCACAATTTAGCATTTAAGACATGAAAGTTAAAGTTTTCTATTTATGTAGTTTTTCATCCAGGGTCCATGGGAAAGTTTTGACTAATAAAAGGGTCCATAGGCCAAAAGGGAAACACTTGCATAGATAATAACACTAAAATAGGTTTTGTATATTGTTGTTTAACTGCTTAGGCAGTTTGAATTATATCTCGCTGAAATTACAGAAAAATTTCATAAACAAAATTTTTAACACTCCACACACACCAGGCATACTTCTAATAATGATGTTGAGACATGCTCAATGGCTGAACTAACATACATTTGGAAGAGAACATGAGCAGTGATATTGATATAAGAAAAGGGGTGAAGCAGGGAAACCCGTAAAGGCCGCGACTCTTCAACATAGTAATAGACGAGCTCTTAGTTGAGCAATAATAGTAGTAAGTCCGGCGGGATTGTAACTCTAGGTGCAACGGCTACAGCACTAAGGGTGTTAGGATAGACTTGCTCGTTAAAAAAGCCGAAAGCTACTTTAACATGAGGGGCGTGTCCATTAATAAATGTATCACGTTATCGGTCGGACAGATCTACAAGAGAGTAGTTGCACGAAAGTGGGAGCTATTTGTGATTGGTGGTAAACCAATACCTACGGAGTCGCAACAATTGAAACAATTGGGCCTGGACTATAAGATAACCGGATATTTAGGTAATAAGTCATTCCATATAAATGGCGACGTAAATAGAAATCGTTCTATATTACACTTAACAAATAATAAACTAACACTATGAACAATAGCACAATGATAATAAACAGAGTAATAATAAGAGAAGACAACAATAATAACGTTTTAAATATATATTTCATTTCTATACGCTTACGCTATGTAATTGGTTATGTATAATGTTCGAAAGAGTATGTGAGTAGTCGTCAAAATATCACAACCATGCATGCTACCACGTGTTAAGTTGTTTATACCGCCTGTTTTTAGGTTTTGTCTAAATTAAAGGAATAATCGATGAGACTCTACTTATTAATATGGATAAAAAATACATTTATTTGCACGACAAATCTCAGTTGGACATAAGAATATAAAAAAAAAATAATACGTGGATAAACATATCAAAAGTCACAATATGTCAACCACCCATAAGTTTAACAAGTTCGCTGAACTTAAAAAAACAAAATCCTTCTCTACCCTTAACTATTCCATTTGTATAACCACATGGGATGGAAACATATGTAAATATCAACGATTGGTTACAAAACCGAAATTTTGAATGGCTCTGGACTGATGAATGTATCAATTTATGTGATCAAATGGAGTTAGAGCAACAGTTGTCTCTGTTTGAGTGTGACAATAACAATTCAAATTCAAAGAATTAAAAACAATCAGCCCATCAAAAACAACAAAATTATTACATACATTTTTAATAATACTTAATTCTTTTAATATTTATCAAGGCTGCTCACCACAAATTGAAACGAATCAATAAATCTAAAACAAATATTTGTATTTTCAATATACTTTGTAAAAGATATATTCCGTTGTATGTGGCTATATTTTTAACACAAATTTTTATATATTTTAATACAAAAGAATAATAACAGATTTTTTGAAGAATTTTTCATTTTTTTTTTTTGCGCACCATAATTCCTTCACTACTTACTGTTAAATAAATACTACAATGACCAGTTCGAAATTTAAGGAAAGTTTCATAAAATATTTACTTGGAGACGCAATACTTGAAGATTTACATTTAAAATAGCCTAAATTTACATTAAATTATTTGGAAATTTACCGCTAATAGCGAAAAAACTTCGTCCTATGAAGCCATGCAGAGTATGCATGAAGCAAAAAATACGACGAGAAATAAGATATTATTGCCCAATATGTTCTGAAAAAGCCTGCTTATTGTTACTTTCCATCCTCTTTTGTTAAGGTTTACAGTACAACATTACTATTTAGTATAATTCAAAAACCTGAATTTAAATAAACATAAGATAATTATCACAATTTAAAATATCAACTAAATAAAACATTTAAAATCACAGGAGAAACTATAATCGATAGAAAAGATACAAATACGATAAATTCGCGAAAGTAAATAATTTGTCCACACAAATGAAACCAAATAAACACATCTTCTTTCAGATACTGCTGCATCCTCATCTTCCTCATAAATCGTGTCTAGTGAAAACAATTATAAATTAGCTCCCATACCATCTAGTAGTGGTGTTGTCTATAAAAATACTGAACCACTATAGTTCTTTCCTTCTATTTGAGAACTGATCACCTATAAAAATATATCTTTTTACGAAAAAAAATTCGATTAAATCAAGCGTGCATTTGAGAAAACTATCACATTATGTAAGGAATTAATGTTAAAAGCAGGTGGCTATTTTAATTGTAATCAAACTCTTAGATAAAAATCTTGGCAAAGTAAAAGATAATCTCTCAGTCATTTAATTAATCATGACATACAGAAATTAATCACTATAAACAAGATATTTACAATGGAGTTGGTAAAGTTATTCACTGGTTGTTCGCAACTTCTGACTCTGACGATATTGAGTATTATATAATAAAAAAAGTAAATCTAGACCATCAAAGTATTCGAAAAAAAAACTTAATGTCGTTGCTTCTGTTTGCGATGGTGGTTCCTGGAATGTAGCAGCAATTAGAGGCTTGTCAATTAATTGCGGAATTGGTATATAAAGTAAGAAATTATTTTATTAATCATTTATTCAACCCTCATCTGCTTTAATGCATGAGGAAGAACTTTACGACAAAAAATATACTATTTTTAAAGGCAAAAGGCGTAATGGGAGGCTATTGTCGATATGCATGAAATAGAGTCCAAACTTTTAAGTATAAACACTGGCTATATCTCTACCCAAACATTACGTCCCTAAAAAAAAATTACAAAATTATAAACAATTAAAAAAAATGTGTTAAATATACAAAAAAAAATGTTTATACAATGGTTAAATTCGCGCCCTACAAAAATTACAAAATTATAAGCAATAAGAAAAAATATTTTAAATAAACAGATAAAACGCTTCATTTACGTTGTAGTATATAAGAGCCCGGTTTTAGTTAAAAATGAGGAATTAAAGATAGCGAGAATTCTGACATTTGTTTTAATAATTGTTTATACAATGGTTAAATTCGCGCTACAAAAATTACAAAATTATAAACAATTAGAAAAAATATTTTAAATAAACAGATAAAACGCTTCATTTACGAAGTAGTATACTAGAGCTCGGTTTAAGTTAAAAATGAGGAAATAAAAAGAGAGCGCGAAGTCTGAAATTTGTTATAATAATTGTTTATACAATGATTAAATTCGTGCCCTAAATTTTTTCGAATTGTTTATAATTTCGTAATTTTTCTAGGGCACGAATTTAATCATTAAATAAACAATTAATATCACGAATTTCAGAATCTGCGCTCAATTTTTAGTTTTATTTAATGAGTAAAACAAATGTTTATTTTATCTGTATAAATAATAATTTGACGTATATTTTAATTCTGAGACTTAGGTATTTAATCAGTACATTATATGCTAATGTATTTCTTATATCAACGATATTATTTGAATATTTTAGAAACTAATTTGATACTTTTATTGACATATTTTCATTTAACGCTGCATTCTAGGCTTTCCAGCTTGTACAAGTGCTGTGACGAGAAATGTTTAGGCAAGAATATGTAAGTGAGACCCTGTGCACTGTTACACGCACAAATACAAGACTACAAGGAAAATTTTTATAAAGTGTATGTTAAAACTTTCTTTAAATTAATAATAATAAAAAAATTTTGGACGCGAATTTAAGCAATCTAGGCGCTATTTTTCTGTGAAAGAAAATTTCACTTTGCACATACTTGTGGTGCTGGGAAAAAAACTTTAATTGTTAATAACTTTTTAATCAAGCGACATAGAGAAAAACTAATTAGAGCGCAAAAAGGCGCTAATTTTGTGCTGATGTGAAGTTGGCACAAAAATATAATAATAGTTAATGATTTTTTTGTTTGTTCAGTTAGGAAAATAAAATTTGCGGCGCGAATAGGCGCGAATTAAGCGCTAATTTTTTATATTAAAATTAGAATTCACGCTCACTTTTATGGTGCTAACTTCACCTATTATTTAAACCATACTGCTCTACTCTTAGCCTTTTATTTGGTTAACCATTTTAATAGATGTTTGCACAGTGCTCTTTGTTTAAATATAATTTTTTATATGTAGGGTTTATTGCGATAAAAGGAAATTGCACAATATTGAACTTGACCAGTTAGAATCCTGGGTAAGGAACATTTTTTTTTAATCTGTGCCCCATTATAGTGATAGTGATATTCATGATAGTCAGGTTAACAAGGGACGCATTTTTTTATTCGGTGTCATATGACTATGGCGAGCTATATTTATGACTAAATATCAATTTACCCTTAAGAAATTTATAAAGAAATCTACTGGCGGCACTTGACCTAAAGGCAATAAAATCGAAGAAATAGTTACAAAACCCAGCAAAAATATACATGTACCCTTTTTCAAACTGATCTCATCTATGTATATATATATATACTTACATATTTTCATCTTATTTTCTTTCTTTTTTAAATGATTTCTTTTTATCTCTTTTAAGTATACATTTGAAATATTTAGACCATTTGGTCTGTTATACTTAGCCATCCTTGTCTATTAAGTGAATTATATTTAAAAATCAGTTTTAAGTTTAAGTTTAAGAAATCTTAATCTCTATAGTACTTAGCTACTCTTGCATATTTAGTGTATAACTCATAATTTATAAATAAAATGGTACGTAGCAAATTTATAACAATTATTTTTTCATTTGGAATACAATTATTAGCAACCTGAATAACTAAATATCTGCTAATATACATATGTCAGAAAAAATAATAATCAGTGTTGCACTTTAATAGGATTAAGTGACAGAAATAATTTAAGTGTTAGTGATAGTGATAATGAACTTTCAAGTGAAAAGGTGCTTACTTTTAATATAATAATTAATAAAAATTCTTATAATACCATACGCCCAAATGAAAATACTTGAAATAAAATTAAATTAAAAAATGGTTGGACTCATATTATTTTTGAAGCTATGGAAACACAAATGGTACAAAGTTGTCAGTGGATATTCGACAAACATTATATAAGCGTATCAGATTCTTTTTATATAACGATATTTGGTCATTGTAAGCAATGTATTGAAGATTACGAAGAGGAAACAAACCAGCAAATGAAAAAGATTTAATATTGTTCGGAGAATTAAGAAATTTTAATAATAATGGTCATCACACGTTTAATCACAAGAGACCACTTTCAAATTTGAAACGGACACAAGTTAGTCATAAAATGGCTGTTACTGGATTAGCTTCCTTGTGGCAGCAAAAAGAAGCTGTAAAAAATATGTAAATTGGCTAAAAACAGCCTCGAATTTTATATTCTTTATATGTACTTAGAAAATGCCAAGAAGATCTAGGAAATTTTAATTATTTAAATAAAGTAAAGTGCCCTATAAAAAGCTTAGAAATAATTAAGTATAGCCAAGAATACAGTGAATCAATTCATAATATTTCATTAGACAAATTCTTTGTGCATTATTGGTTACTAGAAGAGATGATTGTATATAACAATTAAATAAAAAATAATGATCAAGGAAAAACTGAATTGATTGAACTGGAAGCTTAATTAAGAATATAAAGAGACCATATGAACAATATTCAGGGCATATATTTTTAAATAATATAGTTATTCATACTAAAGAAAAAATTTGTCAAATTCCATTTTACCAAATGCCTTCCGAAGCCCATAATATCAATTACTTTTCTTTATGGCTTAATGAATGGAAAAGAGCTGGAGCCTTAATTTCAAATATAATAGTGTCAGATCACTCAAAAGCACTTTAAGTTGCTAATGTGCGTGCAATTGTAGATTTAAGTGATCTGAAAACTAATATAGATATGTGTTTCAATTTTTTACTTGCAAATTCCAATAGATTGCCTAATATATATGAAAGGATTGATTTTGCACATATTATTAAAATTATAAGTAACTGGGAGTGTTTGAGAAAAAGCAAAAAATGTTAAGAGAGTTCTATATAAAAAGAATGACCTGTTTGATAAGATCTTTATCTCTGAAAGAAGCTGAAACTATTTTAAAATCCTTAATTATTGTAAGTCAAAGTGAACTCAATTCAGAAAATAATGTACAAAATCAGAAATCATTTTTTTTTAAAATTATATCAAATTTGGAGTATTTTGACATTAGTGAAGAAGACAGTGAAAATATTATACTAGAAAATATTGAAGAGATTAATATGACTTCAATAACTGATGAATGGGTTTCTTCCATAATAAATAAAGCAGGACAAACTTAATTAATGATGAAATAGACGGAAACTATCATTATTTACCAGAATTTCAAAAAACTGTACAGAAATTTATAAGCACTTTTTGTTTTATGGAGTTGTGTTTTAACGACTCATTTCAATTGCTGTACAGAAACTGCTTCTTCAGCAATCATCAAATCATATTTTCATGACTTAAAGAACAGAACATAGGAAATATGTCAATGCGACTTGATAAATTTATATACTCATATAGAAAATATAAAAGGACAATTGGCAATTTCGTGTTCCTTGCCATCTAATGAATTATTATTAAAAAAAGAACAGAAAGATGATGATGAATTTGAAAATTGGAGTTGTTTGGCAAATATAGCCTCTAATGAACGATTTCGTACTTCGTACTACAAGGCCCTGTTTTCTGAAATTAACGTCGAAAACAATAAAAAAAAGTTCAGCGTTTTTAAAAAATGGAAATCTAATCAAGTATCATATAAAACTTAATAAAGATTTTTTATTTTTTAATACCTGTGCGGTGGACAGCCTTTAACAAATACTTGCAGTGTGTTATAGTAATAGTATTGACTATAAAAATAAAATAGAAAATGTAAGTAATTTTTTTGACTTTTTAAAAACTTTTTTTAAACTTAATTTGACTAGTGTAAATACTAACAAAAAAAGAGGAACAGTTTTAGAAACTATTTTTACTAATCACGTTCAGAATCCTAATGGTGTAAAAGTTTCATCTTGCAACTGCAATATTACCTTTTTAATGGATAAATTATTTAGCAATTTACCAAGCTTGTACTGTATAACAAATTCTACCTCGAATATTTGCAATAGAGAAGAAAACAGCAGAAGTTTTGCAATATTTCCAAACAATTTTAGAATATTGTCAGAAAAAGGAATAGCATTTGTACAGGAATCAGACGAATCAAATGCAATGCAATGAATGTAAAAATGTTGCAATAAGTAGATATACTGTTCAAGAGCATGTATTTATAGAAACAAATGGATGACATGATGTTGAACTAAATAAAATACCGGCAGTTATTTATATTTGTACAAATTTTTTTTAAGGGGAGCCATAAATTTTTTTAAAAGTAAAACCGACTTTTCGGCGATTGGTCACTACACAGCTTACTGTCGTAGGTTAGACGCTATGAGAGAGCTGTGTAAAGACCTATCAAATTCAGAAAGTCCAAAAATGTAAAAAAGGATATAAGTATTACACCACATATGTTAGTTTATACAATTTAATTTTTAAGTATATTCTTTTCAAACAAAAAATGTTTATTTTTAATGTAATCTATACTTTAAATTTCAAAATATGTAAATAATACTATCAATTTAGATCAAATTATTTAATTATATATTTTTTAGTTAGGAAAATAAAATGTATGAAGTTTAAAAGTTAAGTAGAACAAGTAATTGTTAATTTGAATTCGAAATAAGAAATAAAATTTTGGTTAATAAAAAATAAATAATTCAATAAACAAATTTCAGAATCCGTATACCCTTTTTACTTCCTCATTATGTCCTAAAACCGAGCTCTTCTATACTACAATGTAAATGAAGCGTTCTGTTTATTTAAAATATTTTTTCTAATTTTTTATTTGTAATTTTTTTAGGGTACGAATTTAACCATTGTAAAAACAATTATTATTACGAATTTCAGAATTCGCGCATTCTTTTTACTTCCTCATTTTTAACTAAAACCGAGTTCTTCTATACTACAACGTAAATGAAGCGTTCTATTTGTATGTTAACATTTTTTCTAATTGTTTATAATTTTGTAATTTTTTAGGACGCGAATTATATCATTGCAAAAACAATTATCAAAACAAATTTCAGAATTTTCGCTCGTTTTTCAGTTTTATTTTTTTAAGTAAAACTTATGTTTATTATATCAGTATAAATAATAATCTGACGTATATTTTAATTTTAATATTTATTTTATTAGTATATTATTTGTTAAAGTATTTCTTATGTCAACGATATTATTTCAATATTTTAGAAATTTATTTGATACTTTTATTGACATTTTTCATTTAATGCTGCATTCTACGCTTTGCAACTTGTATAAGTGCTGTGAGAAGAAATATTTAGGCAAGCAGGTGTCAATGAGACCCTGTTCACTGTTACACGTACACATACAAGGCTACAGGGAAAATTTTTATAAAGAATTTGTTAATAACTTTTTTAATATTAACAATATTGAAAAATGTTTTTGGGCATTCTGGGCGCTAATTTTCTGGGAAAGAAAATTTCACTTTGCACATACTTGTGGTGCTGGGAAAAAAACTTTAATAGTTAATAACTTTTTAATTAAGCGACATAGAGAAAAACTAATTAGAACGCGAATAGGCGCTAATTGGGCGCTTATTTTTGGCATAACTTTTTTTTTGCATTCTGCATACATGTTGTTTTGATGTGAAGTTGGCACAAAAATAAAATAATAGTTAATAACTTTTTTTTTGTTAAGTAAGGAAAATAAAATTTACGGCATAAATTGGGCGCAAATTTTTTATATAAAAATTAGAATTCGCGCTCACCTTCATGGTGCCAACTTCTCGCTCCTAGAAGCTCAGTATGCCGATCATACACTTGCGTTTATGGCCCGTGGTATCATTAATAATTGGAAACAATTTTTAATGCTTCCATTTTGTAAAGGTTCTACGAAAAGTATACGTCTTGTTTCTTAGGGACTCAAAAGTAGTAGGTACGGTTTGTGACCAGACTAAAGCAGCGATATATTATTTAAAATCTAATACAAAAGCCTAATTTTTGGGCGAGAAGAAGATGTGCAGCAACGACTTTTCTAAAATGATAGTACGAATTTTTAATGTACCACATTTAATAAAGGGCATTAGAAATAATTTCTCGGTAAGAAAATAAATGTATAAAACGATCCGATGCCCCAAGAAGGCTAACATACATCTGCTGTGTTGACATATTTTTATAGACTGTTTGATAGCCTTAATAGCTCTTCTTCATGAGGAAGACAAGCAAAAAAGATGACTCCCTCCATCACAAGTATTAAAATAAGTATTATTTTGTATTTTTCTTTTTTATTGTATCCATGCGATAAATTTTTTATTGGGATTTTATTTGTTAATATCATAAATTTACATAGTAAGGGATATAAAAGAGCAAGTTTCTAAATAATTTAACTAGTTGTATTATTAATATCATGGAATCATATTTGAATATCAACGATTCGTTGCAAAACCAAAACTTTGAATAGCTCTGGACTGACAAATGTAAAAATTTATGTGATCAAATAGAGTAGGAGCAACAGTTGTCGCTGTTTGATTGTAAGAATAACAATCCAAGTTCAGAGAATAAACAACAACAACCAGTACATAAGCAACAACAGAATTATTACTTTTTTTAAATAATACTTCATTCTTTATTTCTTTAAAAAAAATGATATTTTTTCAATTTTCTCCTACATCTTCAGTCTTTTCCAAAATATTATCCAAATCAATGTACAACACATGCGACAAAATTAGCCTTAGGTCACATACAGCAAAACCATCGGCATCAAATAAATTTCAGGTAGCTCCTATGATCGAAGGAAGTATCTGTAGTGACTGCAACAGAATCATTAAGTTGTACATATATCAAGAAATGGCTGCAAATCTCAACATACACGGGCAATTAGTTTCTCTTTGCTCGCTCAACAAATAAAGAACAAGGTAGCCCACAGCTGAAGAGGAGGATACCAGTAATCTTTAAGAACAGATGAGAAAGGTTAAAGCTTACAACACGGTTGATTTGCATAATTTTTACTGAGGCTGCAACAAAGAATCTCCTTACTATAATGGAACGTTTGACAAGTCTCGGGAATCCAGAGACATTCTAAAGGGAGCGATATAAAATAAGGCATATAAAATAGTGGCTTTAAGTTGCTGTAAATGAAAGTAACTGCAGGGCCTGGATTCATATAAAACCACATGGTTCGCATATATTATAGGGGTGTAGCGTTAAACATTTTGAACGAATAGCCAGGCAAGATGAAATTACCCAGAAAGTATCAAAGCATACGTGTGGTATCCCTCGCTATGAGAGTGGATAGTGGAGAGCGAATAAAGACCTCTGGCGAAGTTGAAGTAGGCAGTAAATTATTCTGCCTACTGAAGAGTCATGTCTAGTTTCAAACTAATCAGAGACGGCCATCTCACCCACTATGAGAAAATTACAGCATGGCTAACCTTGCTGCAAAATATAGCCAATATTAATTCATACCGGCAATTCATGCAATGAAGATAATTGAAATTCAAAAGCCATTAACTCAATAGCTTCCAGCGTCCTCGTTTATAGACAGGAAGACTATTGCCATTTCGTTATTTGACATTAAATTTTTATTTAGAATTTAGTTGGTATATCACTAATAGGCATCACCAAACATCTGATCCAGTATATCAGGGAACAAAACAGCGATAAAGCAATCCTCGATAAAACAATAAGAGAACTGAAGGAATCTGCTTTAAAAAACTTAGCCGGGGAAAGCTCTCAATTCTCCAAAATATGCCCTTTTAAAGAACCACTTCCATTAAAATCGAACATCAGCGATTCGCTATATGGCATTACACTTCAAAAAATAAGATAGTCTGCTTTCATTTCTTTGTTATAGTCTACTATTCATAAATTGTTCTAGTTGTAAATTTGACACGTGCTGCTATTACGGGTAATAAATCTTTTTTAATATAAGGTAAGCTGTTTCTAGATCATAATTATATTGCAAAAAAACTTAGAGATCACGCAATAATAGTTTTTGGTAAAAAATACTTTTATTTGATTATCAAAATTCTTGCGTAAACTAAGCGTCCTCAAATGAGGACCACGACTGGTTACTCGAGATGCATACTAAATCCATTAAAGGAACAAAATGGCACTGGTGCCAATTTATCGTAATATCTATCTTTTATATAGGCAAGTACATAGCTCGAACTCTATAACGATAAAGGATTTCAGAAGATCTATTGCCATTCCTTATTTAGAACTTGGAAATGAAATAAAAATAGGTCATGGTAGACCAACAAGTTTCCCAGGAACATCCAGAACAAAAGTGTTTGATGATATAAGATTTGATCAGAAGAATCACATGTTTGAAAAACGACAAAACCAACGAAGCTGTCAGTTTGCGAAATGTAAAAAATCACGAACATTTTGCAGAAAGTGTAAAATAACTTTGTGTATTACATGTTTTCTAAAATATAATAATAAAAATTAATATTATTATTTTAGCGCAATATAATTTGCAACTAATGAATGTATGAATAAAAGTTTTGAATTAAGTGTTTTATTTTTATCAATTAATTTTTTCTTGTTTCCTCGTCTGGGTGTTCCGTTTTTTTAAAGTTTAGTTAATTAAAATGAAAACACAAACAAAACCTTTTCTTCACAACTT
>NEEE01007037.1:42606-52840 GCA_002278615.1 Pogonus chalceus | reverse complement strand
TTAATGTATATGATTTAACGTAAATTTTAAATAAATTTAATCTTTTTTCTATTAAATATAAATCGTTTAATATTTTTAATAATTCAGCAGAATAAAAATAAATTATAAAAATGACTGAAAAATATAAATTTGTATTTATAATACGAATAAAATTATGAAGAAATTCTACAGTCGATTTAAACAATTTATAAAAACTTATAGTTTTAATTCCACAACAAATACACAATGCTATTAGTATAAATAATAAAAAATAATCGATAAATATATATTTTGAACGTTTTAAAATATATTTGTTATTATTATTTTGTTTTATTATATACGGCGCTAGTCCAACTATTTTTAATAAATAATAAATTAAACGATAACGGAAAAATATATTTTTCTGTTGGAACATTTTGAATTGATATGTTGCTATAAACTTACTTTATTGTGATGAAATATTGATAAAATTTTAATTCATTTATTTATTATTTATGTTAAGTACATGAGTTTGTATTTAATTAAAAACGGAAATTAATATATTTTTGTTTGTATTAAGGGGGAAATATTTTTAAAACGTAAAATTTATCTAGAAGTCAAAATTTTTTGATTTAATTATATCAATTTTGTTTAGTTGGATTGATCAAAAAGTGTTTGAGTTATCGCTGATAATTTAAAGTATAGGTAGCACTCAAAAGGGCAGTTTTTAGGAATTTTTTCAGGAATATGAATGAAGGTATAAACTTCAGATTTTTAGTATCTTATTAATAGACGTTTTGAGTATCTTTTTGAATTTTTTCAAGTCCCTGTCAAATTTGTAACGCCTCCCTAGATGGGTGGATGTTTGAGCGTTTCAGGCCGAACATTTGTTACAAAATCGGCTAAAAGACTCTAATCTCAGAATTATTGTTTATGGAAAATAAACTTAAAGGCAATTCAAAAATTTTTTAAAATTCATTTTATTTTTGAACCTTTTAAGTTAAAGATTACTATATGAAATGGTAACTTATGGCAATTCAATTTCTTTCATTATAATTTCATTGTCATGCTGTATATAAAAACCACAAAAAGGGCCTTAAATGATTTTTCACTTACTAGACCCCCAAACTACCCCCGAAATTTTGATTAAAATCGTTAGAGCTGTTTGCTATATCACTATAATAAGTTAAAGATATATTGCAGAATATATAAAATTATTTAATGTCTGTTTGGCTGCTAGTTGCAGTCTTAATTAAACATTAATTTGTTAAATTGCAATAATTTAGAATGTATTTAGTGTATTTTTATATATAGCTGCTAAATGCAGGCTTTGATATACCAATAAAAGGACTATACAAAAAATAAAATATTTCTGAATGTATTTAGTCTTATAATATATTATGGCTGCTCCCTGCAGGCTTCATATAATTATAATTTTTACGATATCAAACAAATTTTAAGATATGGCTGCTAAATGCAGTCTACATCATATCAATAAAATATGAAAAGAAAATAATTTTGCCTGAATTTACTAAAAAAAAGTATTATGGCTGCTACATGATGCAGTCCTTATTATACAAAAAAAATGGATTTGATTATTTTTAAATATATCTGATAAATTTTTTATATTTAGCTGCTAAATGCAGGCTTCGGTGTACGAATAAAAATATTGTACAATTAATAAAATAATTTTTAATGTATTAACTAAAAAAGATACTATAGCTGCTACATGCAGCATTATTATACAAAAAAAAAAACCAAATTAAATGTTGGAAATTACTTTGAAAGCAATATAAGTATGTATTTGATTCTTACCTCTGTAGAAACCAAAGTGCAGAAACATGTTATGATAAAAACACCAAAAAAATTTGATAAAAACCACATTGACATTGTAAAATATTCTACAATATATTCTCGTTCGTATTCCAAAAGTTCTGTTACAACATAATTAAAATTATACACCATACCAATAAAAGTTCTTAAACATTTTATAAATAAATAAACTTGAAAAATATTATTTATTTCACTATAAATATCAATTAATTCTTGAAATATTATAAACATTTTATGAATATCATTTAATAAATTTTCGTTAATAATTTCATATTTTTGTTTAATAATTAAAACTAAAATAATAATTTGTAATTCAGTTGAATACTCAATAATGCATTCGATATAATAATTAACAATAAAATAAAAAGATCCATCCAAAATTGTAAATATATCTGCAATTATTATAAAAACTAAAACACCATATCGTAAAATAACATAAAAAATAATAAAATTTACTAATTTATTATACTTTTCTTCAAATAGAACACAATTATTAAACTTATCATCAATTATTTCAATATTTTTAAAGAATTTTTTAATATTATTCACACGAAAATGATTTGAAATAAATGTCCAAAAACACAAGATGAAACTTAAACATCGATTAAAAAAATTTAATATAATCTCTGCTACACTTGGTTCGTCGAACTTAACAATTGAATTAATAACTATGTATAAATGTAATATTATTAAAAATGTTCCAAAAATTAATTGTAATATTTCGTATAATGTTTTTTGTGGTTTAAAAGATGTTACAAAGAATATTTTTAAATATATAAAGATTCGTTGTTCGGATAGTTTAATAGTTGACGCCATTGTAACTAAAATTAATTGTAAAATGTTGTTTTTTTATTATTTATTAACAATTTATGACTATAAATAATCAATGTTTTTATACGTATTTATAAAGAAATAAGTTTGTATAATACATTATTAATATAACAAGAAAATTAAAATATCATTTTATATTTCATATTTATAGATACAAAATATAGTTAGTTGAATTTCATTTCGATTTATAAGCAATTTGTTGATAAGTTATTAAGGGGAAAAATAAATTATTAAAGTAGGACAGATTACAAGGTATTAATTAGCCTCCAGTCTATTCCTCGAGTTTTTTTTTTGTTTTTCAAAAAACAAATTATAGTAGTTTTTTTAAATGGGAACAAAATTTCAGCGGGGTAGCTCTAAAAGTTTTTGAGTTATAGCTCACAACAATTTGGAAAACATAGTTTTGAGAAAAACGCGTTTTTAAGTTTAAATTAGAGGCTATACTTTCAGTTTTATTATAAAATATTAAATTTAATAACTTTTTTTTTATACAAAATTATTAAAAATGGAGGAGCTCTAACGATATTTTCCGGAAAAGACAGCTCTCGAGTTATTAATTGGTATTAACTCTACCCCTCGTATCTTTTTTTCATATTTTTTAGTTAAAGACAAATTATAATAGTTTTTTTAAATGGATACAAAATTTTAGAGAGATAACTCAAACAGTTTTGGGAAAAACGCGTTTAAAGTTTAAATTTAGAGGTTCAAATACCGGAAATACTTCGAGTTTTGTTTTAAATGATTGAATTTTTGACGGTTCTAAAAGAATTTTTCCTTTCTTAAGCATTGAGACTAATTTAATGAATTTAATTTATTGATAAATATTAAAAAATGTACTTACCTCTTTGGTTACCAAATTGCAACAAAATGCAATAGCAAAAACCCCAAAAATATTTGAAAAAAACCACAATGGAAACGTAAAATATTCAACAAAAAATTCATGTTTATAACAAGTGAATTCTGTTATTATATAATCTAAACTATAAACCATGTTAATAAAAGTTCTAAAACATTTTAAAAATAAATAAACATTAAAAATATTATTTATTTCATTATAAATATCAATTAATTCAATAAATATTTTAAACATTCTATGAACATCTTGGAAATTAAATAAATTTTCGTTAATTATTTCATATTTTTGTTTAACGATAATAATTAAAATAATCAATTGTATTTCTCCTGAATATTCAATCAAATGATCAACATTATAATTTAATAAAAAATAAAAATTTTCATCATTCCAAATTGTAACTGCATCTGAAATTAATATAAATAACCATGGACCATATTTCAAAAAAACATAAAAAATAATAAAATTAATCAATTTATTATACTTTTTATCAACTTTAAAACGTTCAATAAAACTATCATCAATTGTTTCAAAGTTTGTAAATATTTTTTTAATATTATTAAGACGAAAATGATTCGAAAAATATATCCAAAAACATAAAATCGAACTTAAAGATCTTGTAAATATATTTAAAATAAAATTTGGGAGAGATAATTTATAGGAAATAATACAAATAATCATTGTATAAATATCTGTTATTATTAAAAAACTTCCAAAAAATGTTAATAGATAGTCATAGATTGTTTTTTGGGGTTTAAATGATGTTAAAAATAATATTTTTAAATATTTGAAAATTGGTTTTTTTGATATTTGATTGCAAGACGACATTGTTAATAATAATTGTTTTAGTAACAGTTATTTCTTTTTATTTATTAACGAATTTACTGGAACTAATTAATTTTTTATACTTATTAACAGTTTTTTTTTTTTTCATTGTAAAACAGTCTTTGAAAACCAATCAATACAAAAATACTTAACAAAATTACTTTAATTTCTAAATAAATTGAATCGATTATAATTTAATTTCATGTAAAACATTACTTCTTAACAAGATATTTCACAGAACATACGAATATTATAAACTCAAAAGTAAAAATGAAGAAAAACGGACTATTTGTTGAGTTAAAACCAATGTATTATTGGACAAAAATATTTGGATTAAGTCCTTATACAATAAATTTTGATGCTGATAAACCAATAGCAACAAAATCAAAATTAAATATTTTATTATCTATTATTATTTTAATAATATTCGATGCTTATGCTTTTGGTTTTCATGATCATATTGTGATATTTATGGAGCAATTTGCTGAAAATACTAGCGCAGCGTCCAAATTTTATCATATTATGTATATTTGTCAATGTGTTACTTATAATATTGCTGTTTTATTTTGTATTTTTCAAGTTAATACTGTTTTAAAAACGATTAAAGTCTTAGAAGAATGTGAGGATATTTTAATAAAATATGGTGCAAAAATTGAAACTAGTCAATGCCGAAGAAATGGTTGTTTGATTATTATTTTTTCGATTATTATTTCACTTATTGAAATGATTTATGCTTATATGAAAACTGATATTTATTCTGCTATTGGTATGTATTTCATATTTATGGGGTTACACCACCTTGGTGCTCGGAAAATTACTTTTTAGTAACTACATATATATACATAGCAGTTTTATGAATCGTAAAATTTAAAAATTATAATTAACTCTTTTAATTTAAGGGCTTTTAATGTTGAATATATTTTTTTATTTTGACTTACTCTACTATTTATGTTTAGTTTTATAAATATCAATAAACATTTTTAATTGAAAGGTTTTAAAAGTATTAGGCCTACTTGTAGGAATATATTTTAAAGATTTTAACTTACCCTACTATTAGTTTAATATATTTTATTATGAGTACTTTATGTATTATGTTTAAAATTTAAAAATGACGGAGATATGAGGCAATAAGTACGATTATCTTTTGAAAATACTTTGTCAGACATTAAAAGTTTATAACTTATAAGCCTAGCACCTAATCTAAAAAATTCTACGTTATGTTTTAACTAATATTTTAAAGAATACATATTTTAAATTTAAATAAAATCGGTTTAGTAGATTTTGAAATATCTTATAAAACAGTTTGGAAAAAGTAGTTTCAAGAAAAACGCGAAAGAGAATACAGTACAGCGTCAGCGTCTTAAAACCAAATAGTTATTCTAATTGCTATAACTTTTTTTTTACATATACATATATAATAATAATAATAATTTTGTGAATAATTTGTAATAATAACGCATAAAAGAAATTAGAAAATGATGGAGATATGAGCCAAAAAGTTGGAGTCTCTTTTGAAAATTTTCTCTGTCAGACATTAAAAGTTAATAACTTATAAATATGGCATCCAATCAAAAAAAAATCTACGTCACATCTTAAATAATATTATAAAGAATTCTTGTTGTAAATTTGAACAAAATCTGTTTGGTAGTTCTTGAGATATCTTGTACATAAGTTTGGAAAAAGTAGTTTCAAGAAAAACGCAAAAGAAAATTTAGTACAGCGTCAGCGTTTATAACTTCAAAAATATTTAAAATATACTATAAAGCATAAAAAATTTATTTATAAAAATCTCAAAGTGGTGTAACCCCTTAAAAGATTTGAAATGGAAATATTAAAATATAATTTTCTTTGTTAGGTTTAATTTTAACTTTAATAACAAACTCAGCATTTAAGCATCAAATCTTATACTGGTGTATGATGTTCGCTGAACGATACAAAGCTTTAAATAATTATTTATTAAGCTTTAGTAAATTCGAGCTTACAGATAATATAAAAAAACCAGCGTTAATATTTCGAAACAACGCCAGAAAAATGTTTTTTAAAAGCGATGACATGAGAAACTTATCTCGAATACACGCGAATTTAAGTCAAGCTATGAGACAACTTAACAATATATATTCAATCCATATATTAATTTCAAGGTATATTAGGTAATAAATAATATTAATTATTAAATAAAATTTTATTTCATTATAGCGCGTTATATTTTATGGCAATAACTCTACAATTATTCGTATTAGTTTGTTGTTTTTTGGGATTATCAAAAATGAATACATGGAATGTTTTAAATAATACATTTTGGCTGCTACAAGCAGTCATTGAATATATTATATTTGTATGGGCATGCGCTGAAGTTACATTTCATGTATGTAATTTTAATTAAACTAATTGAAATGTATTTAATTATTTATAAATTTAAGGCAAATGATGTTCGAAAACATTTAATACGGTTTAAACTACAACCAAACGATAAAAAAATGCGACGCGAGGTATTGACGTATAATTAATTAATTAATTAAATATTAATACACATATATTTTAGATAATCAATTTTCTTGTACAATTAGTCGATGATGCATTACAGATAACTGCGTTAGGTTTTTTTAATATCGATTTACCGTTTGTTCAAAATGTAAGTTATTAATTAATTGGGTATTAATATAAAAATTAATAATTTTTTTATTTGTTTGTAGAATATTGGTGCAGTAACAACTTATGTTGTTATATTAATTCAAAGTTGTTTCGCCTAATTAAAATGTGTGTTTAATTTTGCAATATACTTTCTTTTGTTTATATGTATTTATATGCAATGTTCGTCTTTAATATTGTATTGTATGTGAATAATAAAATTTCTTGTAACAATTTAAAAAAACAAAAAATATATATTATATCATAACAACAAGTAAATTATTATTTTTAAATCGATGTTAAGTTACTTAATTTATAATTAACAAGGAAGCAATTAAATTACAGACCTGAATTTATAATAATAGAGGTTAAAAAATAAAATAAAAAATAGTTTTTTTTTATAGTTTTAAGCCGGCCCTGTACTAATATACACTTTCACCTATTTAAGCAAACGCAAAATTTTGTTAAGTCTTTAGTTTGTTAAAAACCTGCCGTGAAGACATATCTATTAAGATAATAATTGTATAATTATAAGTTAAAAAAAAAAAAATTTGTGATAATTATTAAAACAGTAAGTTATTAATTATTATTTATATATTTTTAAATAAATCACAAAAAGTATTTACATATTTAGTAATAATTATTGATTTAAGTTTGTTGCAAGGCAAAAATAAAATAAAAAATATATTTAACCTACGTCAAAAAACTGGTTTTATTTTTATTTTATTTCTATAATGACCTTATCAAAATTTTATGAAGGAAACTAAAACAAAAAATAGAATACTTTAATAATTAATGTTTTTCAATGTTATTGGAATAATTTAAATAGATATTTTTTACAATGCCATAAAAATTATATAAGTTTTGATAATAGTTTTACTTACTTTGTATAAAATTTTACAGGCAATGAAGCCGTCAATAAATTCAGTTTTACATGCAACTGAAGCAGAAATTAATGAAATAAAAAAATATCATAATAAATCTGATAAAGAAGTCGAAGATGATATTTTATATTTACGTAATTGGTTGTTAAAACAACCCCATTTACCTCAAAATATTGGTATTCATTAATTTACATTCATTATTAAATTAATATTTAATTATTTTACATATTTTAGATGATTTATATTTAATAAAATTATTACGTATGAATAAATTCAGTTTAGAGAAATGTAAACGTAAAATCGATATGTATTATTCAATAAAAAATGTTACACCAGAAATATTTTTTGATCGTGATTTATTAAGCCCTAAAATGCAAGATCATATGGATAATATGTAAGTTATAGTAATTTAACAATAAATACTTGTAAGTATATTGAAATAATTTAATTTTAGAATGTTATGTCCACTTCCAAAGTTAACTAAAGACTATTCTCGAATTCATATATTCGGAGTGATTAATAATAAACCTGAAAAATTCGATTTACAATTGCATACAAATTTAATTTTTGCAATGGCTGATTTAAGATTTAGTCATGATGAATGCTTAACCGATCAATATATTGTTGATTTAGGTAATGCATCACTTGGGCATGTGTTAAAACATAATTTTGTTGATATTAAAAAAGGCTCAACTATCGTTGAGGTATTTATTTAAGAATTAATTCTATTTTGTAAATGAAGTTATGATTGAATTTGTTTTTATAGAAAGCGTATTCAGATCGTATTCAAGGTGTACATTTTATTAATTTACCGAATTTCGCCAATGTAATGGTGACTTTTGCGAAAACAATATTAAATGCGAAAATGGCGAAACGTGTACATGTACATAAAGATTTCGAATCGTTGCATAAATTAATACCAAAAGAGATTTTACCTGTTGAATATGGTGGTACAGAAAAATCTATTTATGAATTAAATAGTACGTTGTTTTTTTATATATTAATTAACGAAATTAATTAATAAATAAATAAATTTAATTTATAGATAATTGGCGTAAAGTTCTTGAAGAAAATAATGATAAGTTGCTTGAAATTGGTTTTGCAAAATCTGATGAAAAACTGCGAATTGGTAAAGCGTTCGAAGCAGATATTTTTGGTAGTATTGAAGGATCATTTCGGCAATTAAATGTTGATTAATAATCAATCAACCAAATTTAATTGCTTTATAGCGAATATTTGAATGTTTTATTTTCTTATCTTATCATTATTGAAAAATAATCACCCCACATTTTGCAGTTGCACTTTTTCTTTATTTAATTCATTAGGTAAATTATTGTTTTATATATTATTGAAATTTATTTACAGGCCTGTACTTATATATTTATTATAAAAATATGTTTTATCAGACACAATTTTGAACTTTTTCTGTCTCTACTATGATTAGTTTATGTATCAAAGGTTTTAGTTTTAAAATTACAATTAATGTTGTTAATTTAAGGGCTTCTAATGTTAAATAAACAGTTGCAGGAATATTTTTTTTTATTTTGACAAACTCTACATTAGTTTATTACATTTTACAACCTCTACTATAATTATTTTAAATTTAAAGTTTCTAAAAGTTTGTAGGAATATATTTTATGTATAGAAGTTTATATCAGTAAATATTTTTGAATTAAAGGCTTTAAAAGTATAAAGCTTACTTGCAGGAATATATCGTAAGGATTTTAACTTACTCTACTATTAGTTTCATACATTTTACAACCTCTACTATGATTACTTCATGAATGGAATTTTAGTTTTAAAATATCAATAATTATTTTGAATTAAAAGGCTTTGACAGTTAAAGATATAGTAGCAGATATATATTTTCTAAATTTTTGACTTACTCTACTATTAGTTTACTACGGTTTACAGCCTCTATTATAAGTATTTTATATAAAAAAGTTGAGTTTATAAAAAAATTAACAATTATTTTTAAATTAAAGCCTATGACAGTGTAAAATTTAATTGCAGAAAGATATTTTGTAAATTTTGACGTAGGCTACTATTAATTAATTATATTTCACTTACTCTACTATTAATTTATAACATTTGACTTACCCTACTATAATTACTTTATGAATAGAAGTTGAGTTTATAAAAAATCAGCTATTATTTTGAATTTAGAGGCTTTGACAGTTTAAGATATAGTTGCAGGATTATGATTTCTAAATTTTTGACTTACTCTATTAATTTACTACAGTTTACAGCCTCTACTATGATTACTTCATGTGAAAAAAGTTTATTTTTTTAAATTTAAACAATTATTTTTAAATTAAGGGTCTTTAGAAGTATAAGACATACTGCAGGAATATTTTGAACATACTCTACTATAAGTTTATTACATTTAACTAACTCTACTATAAGTATTTGATGTAAAAAA
>NEEE01007048.1:26348-36414 GCA_002278615.1 Pogonus chalceus | reverse complement strand
CGTGATCGTCTAGTTAATGAAATTTAATATAAATTACCCTACGTTGTGTTTATTTTCCGTTCTCGTTGTGATTCGTAGATATGAAGTAGCCATGGAACGGTTGGTAAAGGGAAAAGTACATAAAATACATATAAACCTTCAAAAGTATTTTATTCTCAACATTTAAAATATTATGCGTGAAATAATAACAATAATTCCAAATAGAGTTTTAACAATTATTTCTGTTATGTGTATATCGGACTAGAAACAGTTTTGAGAGTATTTCACATCAATCCAACATCTCATCATAAAATCATATTCTATACATTTTTTTATGTATAATTGTGGGTGCTTGCGACCAAGGACATTTGCGTCTTATATTTGGAGACATTTGCGTCTATTAATTGTAGATATTTGCGTCTATAACTGATAACTCAGCCAAGCCTGACGCTCGAGATAACGAAGGGATAACTTCAGAATCAATTTCAATTCAAGCTACGTACTCTCGTGTACGAAAAATGTGCAACAGTATCGTATACTAATAATATAACGTTATTATAACTTTTGCGTCATTGAATTTACAAACTTTATCATTATTATCATGACTTTTGTGTCATACATTTTTAAGATTTAATTGTCATTTAATAATTCTTCTAAAGACGGGACATGGTGACTCATCCGTGTGAGAAACCATACCTTATTCCGTATTTAGGATTTAAAAAGCCAAATTAAGTAATCAAATAAGGAAGTTGAACACTTGTCCGTGCAAATTAACAACCCGTTACCCTTATTCAATCAGATTTAGAACATTTGTTATTTTGACAAAACTGTACACCAGGAAAGGATAGTTGTTTTACAAACATATTTTCGTATTGTGAATGTAATTGAAAGTTGTTGCGTGTGTCGAATCATTTACCCAAATAGTTCTCATTATTTTATAAATGATTCGTGTAACGTGAGAGTATATTTACGTGAACGTATTTTTGTGATTGTTTCGGTACCTCTGGAATCTCAAGGCATTGTGGATTATGGGTTACTAGGCTGGCCCTGCGGTTATCACTCCACAAGTGGTAGATACTCGGACACTGCTACCTGCTCCTGTTGGCTGCATCGGGTCTGGCGTTGCCTCTCCCAGATGCTGAACCCTTCTCACTGATGTCACCCGGGATTCTCCAACTGAGTTTCTGGTTCGCTCTGGTCGTAATACGTTCTTTCTCAAGCAACTTAAAGTAAAAACTCCGAAAATTGCGCAACAGAATAACTCGGCAGCCAGCCTACAGCTCACAGGGAACACCAGGTTCCCGGCGACCGTGACAGCGCACAAAGCTATATCGTAGATAACCCGGCAGCCAGCTTGCAGCGCACAGAGAACACCAGGTTCCCGGCGACCGTGACAGCGCACAAAGCTATATAGTAGATAACCCGGCAGTCAGCCTGCAGCGCACAGAGAACACCAGGTTCCCGGCGACCGTGACAGCGCACAAAGCTATATCGTAGATGATGTTGTGGGACTCCCTCAGTGTTTCTTCCAGTCAACTTAAGTCCGCAACCAACCACGGGTAGATTAAGCCGCAAAAAGAGTCGAAAATTCGGGTGAAGACGATGTAGACCTTGTTGATTGGAACGGACTCGAAGTCCCTCAGCTTNGATTGAACCTGGAGCTGAACTGAAGTGGTTAGCTGGCCAGTGACCGAAGTCGAAGGCCCCGATACTGAGTTTGCATGCCCTTTTAAACCCCGTTACATCATTTTGTGGTGGTGGGTGAAAACCGAGATCCTAGATATATAATTCATATGTGGAATAAAGAAAACTAATGACGCTAAGTCACAAAGTTAATATTATTGGCTGCACGTAGGCATGAACCCTTGGCATGTGGTGGATGGTAACAAGGAACCTAAATATTCTAATCATGTGTAAAATAAACAGAGTTAGTGACGATTAGTTACAAAGTGCATCTGATTGGAGAAGATCATCTTGTAAACACGCTCTGAGTTATAAACATAATAGTTTTACTTTAAAATTATTAAACATAGACAAAGGACCTTCAACTTTTAAGATACACATGTTTTCCAGTTGAAATCTGGTTATTACTTGATGACAACCCACTTGACATGGGCTAGACATATTAATAAAAAAATAAATGTAGAAACATCTGAACTAGACCAAACACATTAAATCACCGATATACAAAACAAAGGAATATCATAAACAAAAATAATTAATATTAAATTGAATAGAAGGTGAAACGTTACAGACGCGCCATTTTTTTAAATTTTTACGAATAATTGTAAATTGCAGTAAGTCGCGTCTGTAACGAAAATGCTGACGGTTTTGATAGAAACGTTCATGGCTCCGAGTTCAATGGAAATTTTGTACCAAAAACGTCGAGATTGCAGAAACTGGGGAAATCATTCTCGATCGCGGCATAGAGTCGATTATTATTAAATAGTATCCATTTGTATAGTTTCATTGATTCAATTTCAGTTTTTGTATTTTATTCTTCTTTCATTTTAAAAATAAAATTATATACTCTAAATTCGTGTTTGTGCGTTCCCGCTCCCGATTGGTCACCGAGTTAACAGTGAACAAGGTAAGTATATTTTTACTTCATCTTATAATCATAATAACATGCACGTAAACATAAGCTCTAACTCATTGTTACACCCCACTGTTAAAACTGGCGCAGTCGGTAGGATCGTTTTTATAACTACAAGAACACACGGTTACGTTATTACGTTTGAGCAAATAACCATTCGTAAATTTTTGTGATTTTATTATTTTAATTTAAAATAAATACGGACATAATAATGACAACAATAAACACGACTACAGCCACGACCACTTGTGTAACAATACCATCCGCTTCTACAAGGGGTATGTCTTCCATTGGCAATGTCAAGAATCGAATAATTTTGTATTTTTATTCTCAAAATGTTAGGTTGCCGAAAAGATTTTCAACTGCTTTAGCTATCAAAGCGGAAATAGATAATGGGATTTTTCAAAATTGGGTAGTATCAATTATTGATCTTATAAATGAAAAAGGTTTATTAAAAGGGTTTTATGTTGATAATTTCCGTATGTTCGTTATCTGTAAATATTTCTTAATAATTTATGCTGACATTTCTAATTTAAAAACCAAATGATTGTAATGACTAGTGTGGTAGAACCGTATGTTGTAAGATATATTATCTCATTACGTAAATAATGAAGTCAAGGTTGGGATGAACGACTTCCTTACGCTATGTCAGCATTTTGTAGCATGCAGTATTCTATGCTAGGTAATAGCATATTTATTAATATACGGTTGTGGCATTGAGCTTATGTTGGTCGAAAGATGAAACTTAAGAGTAACGACCATTTGAATATGACCTAGTTGGTTTGTCCTATTACCCCTCAGTAACGTGCAGTAATATCAAAAGATTAATGTCAGATATCGTTACAGCACACTGATAAATATATTCCACAGATTCAGTAATTGTCTATCATAGTTCTTGTTCCTATAATAGTTTAGTTTTAGATTTATTGGAGCCAGCAGATCATTCTTTTTTGAAGAAGTCTAACGGATATAGTTCCTTAAGATCAGTTCCATAACTTAGAAGATCGTATAGTAGTTTGACGAGCAAAAAGCAACAGTTTTGGAGTAAAGAAGTTAGAGTCGCAGTGTTTAAGCTATTCCTGACCTACTTTAGATCGGAGATAGCTGGATCTTGTTTCTGCTGACAAACTTTTTGTAATAAATTTTTTTTTCTTTATTGTTTTGTAATGTTTGTTTTATTTAAGCCGATATGCCACACTTTAAATGATTTTTTTTTGTAACGTAATGTGAAACATGTGTGCTGAGAATATGGCTAATGATCAGGGGGTCTTAAACTAGAATATTTGGGATCCTTGCTGCTGAGCAAATACACATATACCGACACCTTTATTTAGACGAAATCCGAAGATGAGCTAAACCAAGGTTACCGAAATTTTGAAATATTTCACGCGGGTAGAAGCCAGGTTGCAGCTCTAGAAAATGGAGAAGCTATTTGTATATGGAGTATTGGATATAAGAAAGTCATCTTAGACGAAAATTTAACAAAAGATGTATTAGTTCCTAAGAAAACAAGTCATCGTCAGTGGATCGTGTCAATGTTAGTATGAATTCAACTTGGGACGTTTGTTGATACGTAGTGCAATTGGCACATATTTGGAAAGCCAAACGTCGGGTGTGTAATTACAGTAGATTGTTCTCGAAGTGAGTAGAACCATCGTCTCATCACATTTGCTGCAGAACACGATTCAAATGGATGAACCGAACCAATATGGTTTCGCAAAGTTCTTAGAGAATTTGATGGAGGCATTATCGAAGTTCATCATTTTTAGTTATATGGCTTCAGCTCGCAGTCATCACTGAGCTATTTGTAATTATAGTGCACGTAGGAAAACTTGAACAAATCAATTTTTTTAGGGAGAGGCAATGTAACAGAAGCACGATTTTTCGAAATTTTTACAAATAATTAATAAATTGCAATAAGTCGCGTCTGTAACGAAAATGCTTACGTTTTTGACAAAAACGTTCATTGTTTCGAGTTCAATGGAATTTTTTTATCAATAACGTCGAGATTGCAGAAACTGATTTATTGAAGTTTTCGATCGAGGAAATCATTCTCGATTTCAGCTTAGTGTCTATAACTATTAAATAGTATCCAATTGTATAGTTTCATTAATCTTATTTCAGTTTTTGTATTTTATTCTATTTTTCTTTTAGTAATAAAATTATATACTCTTATTACTCCTGATAACTTGTGCATAAATAGGAGCTGTAACTCATTGCTACATTCCACTGTTAAAACTTGCACGGTCGGTAGGAGGGTGTAATGGTTAGCACTCTGGAATCCAGCGATCCGAGATCAAATCTCGGTGGAACCTGTTTGTACCTTTATTTTATACTTTTTAAAATATTTTGTTTAATATAAATTATGTTTGTTGCATACTAGAAACAAAAGTATTCAAGATGGTTTTATAAATGATCTATTAATAAATGATAAATTTTTAATTAACGCGTCGAATTTCTTTTTAGTATAGTTATAGTATTAAATATATAAATCAATTAATCAACGTTAAATTCAACAATAATTATGTATGTTATAATAAATATAGTTTATAAATTTTGAAAAAAATGCAAAATGGCCATATCTATACCATAAATAATGTGTCACAGGGACGAGGTGGCTGAGTAGTTAAGTCATTGGACTGCTAATATAGTGTGCTCTGCACGTTTGGGTTCGAATCCTATCATCGTCGATAGTTAAATTTTGTTTAACATTTGTAATAATATTAAAATAAGATAAATATATTTTATGAGAAATTTTGAAAAGTCCAGCATTAAATTTTCTTTAAGGTATTGGTGAATTTAGAAAAACATTTAGTTTAATAATTTCGTAACTAAAGGATTTATAATTCTAAATTTTGTTCAAAGAAACTTAAATAGTTAATTATCATAGTTATATTTTAAATATATGATACAGAGAATATAAAAGAAAGCTGATCTACCAGGAGACAATAAGTTAGTGTTCTTTAATAATTTATAGCTTAAAAATTTCATTCTCTATTTGGATTAATTTAGTAAATAAACTATAAATAAATATGCTTAATTTAATATTTAAATATAAATTCATTATAAAATAGTTTTCATAAAAAACGGGAAACTTGTCATTAGTTAAACCCAAAAACCTTCTGCGTGTAAAGCAGACGTGATAACCGCTACACTATGGAATCTATAACATATTTGGATCTCTCGCACCCAAAGCAAGAAGCGTTCCTCTACACCAACGAGACGTTGTCATGCGAATTTGATATTACATTTTTCCTTAACACATCAACAATATTTTCATGTAGTAAAGACAATGTGATTTAATTTATTTAAAAAAATATTTCATTGTAATAAAATTATTACTCAATAATTTTCAGGTGTGGGGTTTGAACTTAGGATGTTACGGAGCTTCCACTCTAATTCTGATAAATCGGAACATCTTATTGTTATAACACCTCAATTTCGACATTTTTAAATCGGAGGTTTTAATCGGAGGTCGATGCATAGCGAGTAGCGGCGATCAACTTTGATAAATTTACATTACAAATATGTTATTTCTATTTTCATCGCCTGTGTGAATCTATTATTTTCTGATTAAAATTAAAGAGTTTAACTGAATATTGTTTTTATTTGCCCTAAAAACATATCTCTACTGCCACCACCTGTGACACCGCCTTCGACTTCGACATCTGTGCCAGGTTCAACTCCGATAAACCCAATTCAGAAACTTCGACTCTGACTTCGGTTCCGATAAAACCACCTCCGTAACATCCCCAGTTCGAACCTACAGTTCCGTTTGGGAACCAGAGTTCAAATCTGGCGCCATAGACAAACTCGGTCAACCTGACTAATTATTTTATTTATATATAAAGTATCTTTATTCATAATGATATATTATATAAATATATATGAAATTTACTAATTAGTATATGAGAAAAATGAATAATTTTTTCTTTTCTAATTTACAAAATTATTTTCTTATGAATGCGCTTGAAATATTACTAAACTTTTTGTACGGTACAACTGACAAAACTTATTATGTGGGGTTTTAGTTCACAAAGAGAACTTCCGACCTCGGACTTACCGATTTTTAAATAAAAAACAGGCATAAAGTAAATCATTTCAATAATATTCTGACAAAGCCATTCGAGGCAATACTCAATAAATTTAGAGAAAAAATTCTTATATTTACTTTTTACTTACTCTGCACATGCCATATCAAATATGCTTAGCAGTGGTATCGTGCTCACAGCAATGGCATACGGGACATGTGGTCGCCGGTTCAATTATTTGTTGGTACTTTGAATTTTTTAATTTTTTAAAATATTATTTGTCTCAACTTTTTCTTTGCTTGTGATTTTTATTTATTTGTTTGTTAATATAAAATAAATATAATGAGAAGTCTTTTTAAAAATAAGTACAATTTATTTATAAAAATAATAAATAATTATATATGGAGATAATAAATTAGCTTAATTTTATTTTGTATAAAAAAAATCAGTTCTAAAAATTTTTTAATACAATAACTAGAAAATTCTGGATTTTACGTATATATCTTCTATATTATATATCTGTATATAATTAAAAATACATTTACCTTTTTAATTCTTACTATATTTATTTTATATTGTTACCGTAAACTACCCCCTGACTATAATGATTACGATTTTAGCCATTTTTATCAATCAAATATTATAAAATGTATGGTTATTTTATCGCGATCGTTTATAATGAAATTATATACAAATTACCCAACGTTGTGTTTCATTTTTCGTCGTCGTTGTAATTCGTAGATATGAAGTAGCTATGGAAAGGTCGGTGAAGGGAAAAGTACATAAAAGGCATATAAACCTTCAAAAGTATTTTATTCTCAACATTTAAAATATTATGCGTGAAATAATAAAAATAATTCCAAATCAAGTTTTAACATTTATTTCTGTTATGTGTTTATCGGGCTATTGTTTTGAGAGTATTTCACATGAATCCAACATCTCATCATAAAATCATATTGCGTCACATGGATTAAACCGATCTGCTTTGTTAATCAGTTCGTCGAATATAATATGAGTATGGTCGATATACATTTTTTTTATGTATAATTGTGGGGTGCTGCGACCCAAGACATTTGCGTCTTATATTTGTAGACATTTGCGTTTATTAATTGTAGACATTTGCGTCTATAACTGATAACTCAGCCAAGCCTGACGCTCGAGATAACGAAGGGATGATTTCAGAATCAATTTCAATTCAAGCTACGTAGTTTTATGTACCAAAAAAGTGCAACAGTATCGTATGCTAATAATATAAAGTTATTAGGACTTTTGGGTCATTGAATTTAGAAATTCTATCATTATCATCATGACTTTTGCGTCACACATATTTAAGATGAAATTGTTATTTAAATAAAACTTCTAAAAGCAGTACATGGTGACTCATCCGTGTGAGAAACCATACCTTATTCCGTATTCAGAATATATAATGCCAAGTTAAGCAATCAAATAAGGAAGTTGAACACGTGTCCGTACAAATTAACAACCTGTTATCCTTATTTAATCAGATTTAAAACATTCCTAATTTTGACTATACTGCAGACTAGGAAAGGATAGTTGTTTTACAAATATATTTTCGTATAATTAGTGTATTAGAAAAATAAAATAAGGATTTTAATCATTTACCGAGATAAATGATATGTTTAATGTATGAGTATATTTACATGAATGTATCTTTTTGGTGAATTTTATTAGTTTTGNCATCCGTCCGAATTTCACGTGATTTAATTAGTGAAAGTGTCTTCCGTGTTTGCAGTCCGAACGCATTAGGCAGTCTAGTCTGAACAATCAGCCGAGTACATTTTTACCGATTTTCTATGAATGCATTATTGACCAAACAAACGCAATGGGCTGCCGATGTCGTGCAATCATAGAGTTCTTATATACAACTTGTCCGATTATGTGATATACCCCAAACGCAATGGGCAGTCGGGATTCACATTACCAGAATTATAGATTTTGCTGTAAATAGAACGACCAAACAAACGCAATGGGCAGTCGCGTTCGTGCATACAGTGCATATATCCAATATGAAAATCACCATGAATCTCGTAACAACCGTTGAACTTTCGCCACGTTACTTCCAATCAAACTCGATTCTGAAATTAAGCCTCCGCCAGATTGAAACGCAAACAAAGTCGAAGACTTGGCTGAAGTCGGTATGAGCCTCGTGGATCGGAACGAACTCGAAGTCCTTCTGCTTGGCGCTCGGTACGAACAACAGAGTTCAAATTTTCCCCCAGTATTTGGACTCTGGCTGAAGTTGAACTGCTGATGATGGTAGATTTCCTGGTGGACATTGAACCTGGAGCTGAACTAGAGTAGTTAGCTGGCCAGTAACTGAAGCCGAAGGCCCCGATACTGGATTTTGCATCCTCTTTTAAGCCCGTTGCTTGATTTAGTGGTGGTGGGTAAGAAACGAAGATCATAGATACGCTAGTCATATGTGTGATGAAGAAAACTGGTGACACGAAGTCACAAAATTAATATTATTGGTTGCACGTATACATCATCCCTAGAATCGTGGTGGATGGTGAATAAAGATACAAGATATGATAGTCATATGCAAAGCAGAGAGAGAACTAGTGATGCTTAGTTAAAGATCACATATAATTGGTCAAACACCCTCCCTTAACACATGTTGCTTCGTCTGATATTTCTTCGCTACCCTACCTCTTACCTCTCTGTTATATGCACTGAAACCCTACTTTACTTAGATGAAGAAGGACAATAAGATAATCATCCAGATGTTAGACAAGTGTTGCAATATTAGAGAAAGATGATTCTACCGACTAGTATGTGTTAGAGAGAGCGCGAGCTAGTTGGACCCGACTTCTTTTAAACTCCCTACCAATTTCTACATAAAATTGTGGTTTTCTTTCAAACCCAATTCTTTACGTAAGCTTGTTCAAAATAATTTGATATTATTCAACATTATTAATTTCAAACCATTCTATTAAAATTATTAATCTAATTAAAATAAATTATTTCTGACCTGAGCGAAATTTTGATAGTCGGATTTTTATTATAGGTAGAAGATTTATAATTTTAACGAATAACTTAAGCCTTCCCCCATTTCCTTTATAAATTTGAGTTTCCTTAATCTAAGTTATAAACTTATTTTTTAAAACAAAACATTTAAATCTAAAACCCACGCATCCCTCAAATGTATTTTTCTGAGAATCTGAAAAGTCCAGTTCTTCAATATATGGTTGCAGTTTAAAATGACGCCACACTTGACTTGTCTCAAATACTTGATTAGTACAGATTTGCTAAAAGTTTACATTTATACCTTTTAATATTTTAAAACTACAAACATTCAATAATTGTTAATTAAATAAAAAACCAAAAGCAAAGAAAAAGTTGACAAAAATAGAAAGCGTAAGCTCCCAGAGCAAATCTGATTTCTAGGTAGAAGCCTTAACCGCTCGGCCACGATTGTATATATATATATATATAAGAT
>NEEE01007048.1:0-12020 GCA_002278615.1 Pogonus chalceus | reverse complement strand
TATATATATACATATATATATATATATATATATATATATATTTACAATAATTTTACTTATAAATTATTATAACTGAAGAATTAAATAGACGAAATTCTGTTATAAAATTATAAAATGAAAGTTATACCTTCAGTAGATACATTGAATTCTCCAGCTATTGATTTCGGCTTTTGTGATGAGAATTCGGTATCTGAAAAATTAATTTATAAAATTTAAAAAATATAAATATATTGAAAATTTTATTTTAATAATACCTTCAATATTCAGTCCAGCTCCTCTATTGAAACCAATACTTTCCAGTTATTTGTACTTTTTAATATAAAAATGACCCCTACAAACTTGAGGACGACTTATTTCTTTTAATTGTTTGTTAATTAAATCTTCTTATCTCAGAGAAGTAAGAGTTGTTTTCTTATTTCATTTTTGTGGTGAAATTTGTGATTACCATCACAATTTGCAACAATACACAGCTGCCAAGTTAAAAATATATTATTTAATTATTTCATCGAAATTACAAAATTTAACTTACCATTGTCAACAAATTTAAATATCCTAAAAAAACTTCAGTAAAAGTAATGTCCAAATAATAATACAAAATACACAAAAAATATAAAAAATACATAAAACACAAAATCAGAGTAAAAAACACAAAACCCAAAAAAACTTACAAAATAAGCAAAATACCCGAAAAGAAATAACACAAAGGCAGATGCAAAAGACTAATGTAAACAACGAAAAAAAAAAAACATAATTCCTAAGGGTTGTATCTAGAGGGTTGCATACAAAGTGGCGTTAGGAAACTGAAAATATTAAAATTTTAATCAAGAAGACTATTACGTCAAAAAAATATTATTGAATAAATATAATAATAACATATAAATCAAATTTCATCGGCGCTGTACTTTTCCGTGTGAACGTAAGATATCACTTTTTGACGTCACAAAAAAAGTGGTAAACCGGGAAACGTACTTACTGTCGTCCACCTGCTACAGACTTCTGACGAGTGCGCGAACGCGTCGGTGAACTGTAGATTCATCCAATGGTCTGTGCTACGTACCGTTTGTCGGCACATGCGGATCACTAATTTACGCGTGTTGGGACAATAAATTACCTTCAAAATGAGTGATTTTGAAATTTATTCTGATCTGGAATCATTGTCTGGATTTGATATTTGTCCAGCCTTCAAGCTTTAGAGATGTAGCTGATAGATTCAATGTAACAATATGCTCGTTATTTAGAATGTTGCGAGAGGTAATATTTGCTTTAAGTAATTTATCACCAACAATAATTGCATGGTCAACAGAAGATTAGAGGAGATCTAGTGAGGAATATTTTCGGGAAAAAGGATTTCCAAAGATCATTGCTATAGATTGTTGTCACATCAAAAAAGATAAACCAATAAATGAAAGTGACTCATATATTAATAGAAAGGGATACTATTCCATTCAAATGCAAGCTGTATGCGATCACAAAAAGAAAATTATTGATCTATTTGTGGGCTACCCTGGATTAGTACACGACAGCCGAGTATTTAGAAATTCTTCACTAAATCATCATTTGGAAGATAAATATGGAGATTATTTCATACTTGCGGACAGTGGATATACTTTTATAAACAATGCATTGACTCCTATTAAAGACATAAGAAATTTAACTGTTAGACAGATAAATTATAATTATAATTTATCAAAAAAAATCTATAAAATTATACTATTATAAAAAAGTTTACTTTGGCGTATAATAAGTTCACAAAACTTTAAAAATCACACAATCTAAAAAACAAATTCTTCAAAATAATACTATTATAAAAAAATCTAATTTCTTTGGTGTAAAATAAAGTCTATCATCAAAAATATTGGAAATCAAACTTATAATCTAAATAACTAATTCTTCAAAATAATACTATTATAAAAAATAAATCTAATTACTTCGCTATATAATAAAGACGAAACGTCAGACAACGAATAGTAAATGGATGATTTTTCTTGTTCGTTATGTTGAACCAAAGACACTGGATATCCGTATGGAATTAGTCGATCTAATTAACTTGGACGCCACAGATTGTTACGCGGAAAAAATATTCACTGCTTTTAAATCAGATATGTAAAAACACCAAATTCCATTTGAAAACATTAGTGCCTAACTATTAACTTTGCCCTGCCCACGCCACGCATTAATTGCCGATGCCGCTTGTAAAAAACTGCCTAAGTATTGCGAAGATGTATGAGAAAAGTGCCTTCCTTCATATATAACTCTCCTAAGCGAGCAGCAATTTTTCGGTCCATACAGGAAGGTTTTTGCATTTAAAGCAGGGAAATCGCTAGATTCTGCGAAACTCGTCATGCTTGCTTTACGTCTATTTTGGACAACTTGGATATTATTTTCCAGTGTCTACAAGAGTTGACTTTTACTGATAAAACCAAGTCTGCTATTGTGTTGATAGAGTTGATGGGGAACCCTGAGCTGAAAGGTTATTTTTTCTCTCTTAAACATTGTAAATTGTACAATCAGTAAACGCATCAACATTTGTAAGAGTTTTCGAATGAACCTTTTTCTTTTAGGGAGATTTCAGCAGGTCTCCGTCCTTCACGTTCGTCAAAATGCATGTCAGTTGTTATACTAATTTTCAAAGTGTTTGCCATTCTCTGTAATAAAATCTATGGTTTACATAGTCACTGGCTGCTACTGTTCTACACAGCTTCTTCTTTCCGAAGCGAAGTGTTACAGGCGTTGACGTTGTTCGACCATGAAAATCGTGGTACAAGAGTCAGTAGTTTTTAAGCTCTGGTTCCATCTCGGCCTGAGTGCCAAAATTCTCTCTTTTATCATAGGAGTTATCTGAAATACATTTGATGCCGAGGGTTTGGCAGTATGTGAACTAATTCTCAATTTGTCGTATGTGTTGTACATTGAATTTGAAAATATTTTGGAAAAGACTGAAAATGTAGGAGAAAAATCTATTAAAATTATTCAAAAACATTTACCTTGATATTATGAATCTTTAACACATTTTAAAATTCATAGTAGTGAAGATTGTCCAAAGTGGTTTACAAATGATTTACGAGTCATTTCTTAAAACATATTTACCTATGCAAATTAACTTTAGACCAACAATTAGAATTTTTAAGAATAACAAATTGTCATATTTGTAATAAAAATTTTGTGGTATCATTGTCATTTAACGTCAAATTATAGGGGTACAGCACACCAATCGTGTAAATAAAACTACACAAAGTCACACACGATATCTGTAGCTTTTCACAATTGAAGTGGGTACGATGGAGATTTTATAATTAAAACTATAGCCACAGGCATACCCAGAACTACATCATTATTGCCAATAAATAAACAACGATATATATCTACTAAATACATTGAAAATAAAGATATTTGTTTTAGATTTATTGATTCGTTTCGATTTATGGTCAGTAGCCTCGATAAATTATGTTTTTTAAAAGATGAAGAATTAACTATTAATAAAAAATAATTTAATAATTCTGTTGTTGATGTGCTGGTTGTTGTTGTTGATTCCCTGACTTTGTATTGTTCTTGTCACAATTTAACTCCATTTGATCACAAAAATTTTGGTTTCGCAATCAATTGTTGATTTTAATATATGATTTCATGACTGATAAATTAAATAATTTAGAAATTTGTTTTTTTATATCCCTTAACTATGTCAATATGCTGGTATTAACATATAAAATACCAATAAAAAATGTATCGCATGGTGTGTGGTGGGGATGCAGGATATTGGATACAATAAAAACGAAAAATATTAAAAAAATATGAACTAATATTTATTTAAAAATATCAAAAAATGTCAACACAGCTGATGTATGTTAGCTTTCTTGGGGCATTGGATTGTGTTATACACTTTTAATTTCTTACCAAGAAATTACTTCAAATGCCTTTAGTAATTAAATGTGGTACATAAAAAATTGGCTCGTTCATTTTATTCATAAATTCATTGATGCACATTTTCTTTTTTCCCAAAAATTTAGCTTTTGTATCAGATTTAAATAATTTATTGCTGCTTCAGCCTGGTCACAAACAGGGTACCTACTGCTTCTAGACCCGTACTCTGTAGTTCCTTTATGACACATTTAATCAGGTGAAGAATATGTATAATTTTGATAGAACATAAAAGTTTTTTTTCCATTTATAATTATACCACATATCATAAATACAAGTGCATGGTCGGCATACTTAGCTTTTCTATTGAAACTATCATATACATAATCCTCTATATATCATAAGTTCTGTTATATTGGAGATTATTTTGCAACTTATTTCATCTAAACTCTAAATTTAATATCGTTTGATTTGTTCAAACTTCAAAACTAGCTTTAAAATTTGAAATAAAAATGCATTCATTGCGAGTTTCATTGCCTTTGTTTTCAAAAATTGTAAACTTTTGGTGGAAGGTAAAACGAACATTTTACTCAATAATTTATAATTCTTGGGGCTATTTTTCATCAACGTGAGGCATATAATTTTTTCTGTATTAGTGAATCTATGGTCTCGTGGGTTTATTTCAGTTTCGTGCATTTGCATATCAAAAAATTCCATTACGGTCGGGGTCGTGTCATGATATTCTCTGCTGTTTCAAAAAAATCTTCAGCATCTTCCAGACGTTCATTAAATTTTGTTTTTAATTTTTCCTGTCGCACTGCCTTATGTTTGCAACATAAGGCAGTGAACTGCAGAGGAACTTGTTGATTGGATCTTTTGGATGGATTCATATTCCCGTGCTTCAATAAGTCCATGTTGTACACCTATTTGTGCAGCGTTTAAACCTCATTTGCAGTCTTCGCATTGCTTGATTTATTTATATGCTGCTTTTAAAATGAATCTTGTGCAATAATTCGATTTAGGTAAAGTGTGATGGCTTTCCGTGCTACCTCAAATGCCAGGCGATGCAAAATTGTCGCCAGGTTCCTCTTCTTCGCTACTAGTTTTATCAATAAGCAATGCATGTAATTTACGTAAAGTACCAGTTGAGTCATCAGCTATGCAATTTGCACCGATCGAATGTTTTACACTGAAGTTGTTTATGATTAATATTTTATAAGTTTGAATAAAGCCACTGCAACTTGGATTTACGTTACAAACTCTTTGACTCCGGATCATTCCAAAAAACTTTTCTAAGGAATCCTAATTTAAGATTTTCAAATACAAATATTTTGCTCCTTGTAAAATTTTCCAAATTAACTGAACACTCTTAATTGTTGTAATTAAATTTTTTACTAATGGTGGAACAATTATATCTTTTGGGTTTTTTGTACTTATGAACTGCATTGATTGCAACACATCTACCGCATTCTACCAAAATTTGAAATTTGTGGTATCTGCAGCTAATGTAGCAGTCATATTTTTCGCATGTCTTTCACATTGAGAAGAGCTATTAACCCTTTATCGGGCGAAGGATGATGTATTCGTACGTAAAATTTTATATTAGAAAGACTGTCTCTTAGTGACTTAAATATTCAATTTTATATATCAGTGGTGCCCTAATTAGCAGTAATTAGGAGTTTGATAGTGTAACCTCATGGTAAAATTGCTTGACACAGAAAAGGGTAAAATAATAATAGCAATATACAAATATTGCTAGTTTACTTACGACTTGTACGTTATTTCAAGTACATATGATATTTTATTATTAAAGTTTTTTCTACTGTGAGCCTTGAGTTGCATTTCTCACACACCCAGCGACTTGTGTCTTTCTTGCAATTTCTACATTTTCCCTTAGATGTTTGTACTGGCCACTGCGCGAACGAATCGTACCTTAAAGTATCAGAAGGTCCTTTTATTACTGGATGTCTAATTTTTTTGGTGTCATCAGTCGATTTTGGCCTACCAAATCTATTGTCTTTGTATGTAGTTGATAAGCTTTTAGCAATTTCATCTCAAAATGTTTTTGGCGCTGTACAATCTCGTCTGTATAAAAGCCAAGCGTTTACGGCGCCTATATCTAAGAGGTATATTGGAAAATACCAACGGTGGTAGGTGAAGTTTGATAAGTTTATGCATTAGTCCGTTCGTCCATACTTTGTCAAATGCTTTTTCAACATCTAACAACTATTAAAATGAGTCAAATTAAAAGTTTATTACAGTGTCTACCAAATGACAAGGGTAGATTTAATGGCAGAATATCTCGTTCTATGCTGCGTAGTTCACAATATTTGTATTTTACGTGGAGATGAAATAACTTATCACTATACCTACTTTTGACAACCAAAATCATAGAAACTTTTTATGAGAAGGTAGATAAAATGCAGAAATTGCTAAAAGAGACAGTATCCCGGATTCCTTGTACGGAATATAAAAAAGAAGAATATTTCAGGTGAAATTTTGAAAAAACTTCATTACCATTTTATTTTAAAACTTAACAATTTCTTTTCCTCATGTCGCTTTATTTTATTTTTTTCATGTTCTTCCTTTTGTCTTATCCTTTTTCCCAATAAGAAAGTAATGGTCGCCCTGTTTGGAAACTTTAAAATCAAGCTTTGTTTTGTTATTAATTCTATAATTATTTACACATTACAATTTTAATGACTAACTCTATATACATCCACAATCAGCAGATAAATCAGCCTCTTCCTGCTGAACATACAGGCCCGTTGAAGAAGCAATAGCAAATTGGTTGCACCAGGCCTTTTTAAAAGCATTTTGTCCATTTTCTGTATACAAAAAAATTAATGATTAATATATTGGTAAAATATATTTTAATCATGAAGTAGAATATTTAAAAAAACTACGAACTTCGCAAAACTTTCCAATTTTCTGTCATTCCCGGACTTGTTGTTTTAGTCGTTATTGGCTTTATAAGTTTTCTTCAAATTTCTGAAATTGGAATCACACTGAGGACAAGTAGCTTCATATCCGTGTTCGCTCATATTTTTTGCAATTTCTTACATTGTTATTATAATGAATACTAAACGTAAAATTACGAATAATTTTAAAATCAACTTGCGTGATATATCCTTCCTCGTTTTTCTTATTCTCTTTGATAACTTCGCCGAGAATGAAGGTGTTGTGGCAGCTGTTAAGCGGCATAAATCCACGTTGTGTTGCGTTTATTAAGACCTTAGTTTTCTGTCTATTATTGAGAAGATACGTACCAGTAGGGAACTTATCGTTATTGGTCTCGAATTGACCGTTGCACATGGGTCTTTCCCCTCTTTGGGAATTAAGCTGGCGTCAGACTTTACATAATATTACATAACATAACATAGCATAACATAAAAAAAAAAGTTGTGATTTTATAGTTTTCAAAGTAAGCCTCGTTCGTTATAGTATAGCTCATTTCACATTAATATTTTTATTGCTAAATTCAGTTGTATTTTGAAAAATTATATTTTAAAACAATAAAGTTATGAACGAAATTATTTCTATTGCAACAATTATAATATCCTCATTATTAGTTGTAAAGTTTAGAGAAAAGAAGAAACGGCTACATAAAACACACTTTATAAATCGTAGAAGAAAAACAAACGGAGTTTACATAAATTAATTTATTAAACTAAAAAAAATTATTTATAAATATAAAAAAACAATCATTAAACACTATGTANTTTCAATAAAAACACCTTGTGTTTATATTTTTTGTTGTTTAACAGTTTTAAAATATGTTATATTGAAATTGTGTTGCATTACATTTATAATCAGGGCCGTAACTAGCTTTTTGTGGGCCCTGGGCACGATTTTCAAATTAGGCCTATCCCGTTTAATTAAAAAAAAAAAAAAAAAAAAAAAAAAAAAAAACGTAATTATATATAAAAGATTGTACGTATCGCTCAAAATTTGCATGATAGCAAGTTTTTTTGAATTTTTTATTTTTGATTTCTTTCAAAGCTATGCCCCAAATGTCATGTCTGAATCTTCTTTGTTTTTATTATTTTTTTAAACTCGAAAAATTTAATATTGTACATTTGTTGAGTTTAATTTTCTCTTTGGCGTGGAGGTAGTAACGGCAGTAACAGCAGTGGTTGATACATGTATTGATATTGATGGAGTTGGTTTCCTGTGTATAAGATGTTTCGACTAAATTCACATACGCAGTAGTGGCTACTTTAATAGCTGGTTCTGAAGAAGTAGATGTAGTCGGTTCTGGACTATATATTTGGATCCTCAACGAATTCATCTCTTCTCAAACGGCAGAATTTCTGCTTCCTCACTATTTGAGTCAATATTCATTTTTAAATTCTGCATNATAGCTTTTGTGTTCTTAGTATTGCCTACTTGAAACTCAAAAACTTTCATATAATAAATGAAGCGTCCTTTGTTTGTATTAATTTGTCTTGTAAATTATTGAACGTCCCTTTTATTATAAAAATATATCAGCATGGTACTGTTTGCATTTTTAAGGATGTTGAACTTCATTCGTCAAACGCATTAACGCAAATGGTAGAAGAAATATTAGAATCCCGAATGTACCGTAGTTATTTGAGACAATACATTGCTATCAAAGCTGAACAGGTAGCGAATAAAATACAACACTGACATGGACGTAGCAAGTGGTATTTTCAAGAGAATTTATTTTACAGAAGAAAATTCAAAAATCGTGATATTATCACATTGATCAAGGGCGCTGTACCTAAAAGGGTATTGAATCTCCTAGTATCACGTAGCGATTGTGCTGACGGAAAACAAGACCTGATGCCACAAATAAACATCTATGATAACGGATTAAAGGTATTCTATAAAGAAGAGTCCAAGAGTGTCCCATTCTATTTGAAACCAAAGCTAGTTATCAATGGTTTGATAAGAAGAAAAATGAATAACTTGCCATCTATGTTATAGAAACAGCGGTAATGTTACAGAAACCGCAATTGGTAAGTAATTAACATTTATGCAGATCAGGAATAATGCAATTAAATCACACAGAGATATTCTTGTACCATGTCACAGCACTACAATATCTGGAAACCTTGAATTCATTTGATTTGCTGCATCTTTGCAATAGAACTAGAGCAAAAATCACTGTATCAACGACTAAACTAGAAACTAAATCCAGAATGTTTTGGAAAAGAAGGCTAATTCACTGATTTAGTGCAAATATCACAATTTTCATATGAGGATAAATCTGTAACAAGGAAGAAAAACAATAGTTTTAAGTTATTATAACATTTTATTTAAATCACCTTCTCCAAGCAGTATCGTCACAACATTAGAAACATACTGAATATCTAAAAAAGTAATATATAATTATTAAAGCATTAAAAGTATTTTTTTAAATTAAAATACTTCAGCGAAAAATATTTATTTTATATTGTTTTAGATTTTACTTACTATATACTGACATCTTGGTGAATCAAAAAAATAATTGCTTATAAAATATTTGAAAACTAAGTCCAAAAGTCAATAACAGTTTTTAAAATAGCTGCTGATTTTGTTGCATATATATTTATATTTTCTATTTACTAACTTTCTGTCATTGTTGAAAATAACGTATGTCAAAAATTAAAACTGGAATCAATGCAAATATATCTGAAGTCGTGCCGCGATGATTCACGACTTAGTTCAATTGTGCACAAAGCTGTTTCTACAATCATAGCTGAAAAAGTAAAATATAATTTTTTAAAAACAAGCCTTCCCCAGACAGGCATCTATATAAACCAGGAATCAAAGATTCTGTGTTATTATGAAAATAAAATATTTTTGCTGGTACAATTTTATATATGAATTTTTATGTAGGCATAGTAGACAGTTATATCACCGCTTACCCTTTCTAGCAAAATTCACCAAGCCGCAGGATTCTTGATACCGTTGATTAGACAGTTAACAACTACTACATTATTTTAGGTGTAAAAGTGATCAGTTTATTAGCATCTGAGTCTGATAAATACAAGTAACTCTATTTTTAAAATTTACGACAAATACACTTTTCTCGGACGGAATTTGAACCATCAATTCGAGGTTTATTTATCGAGCGCCATGGCAAGCTAAGAGTTGTGCGTTAGTTAGCTCGGTCTTTCCGTCCCTGTAAAAAGTTTTCTTATGTATATGTTGCCCCTAAATTTGATTTATAATGATTATTATATTGTTATTATAATTAATTATTGTTGAAAAAAATGTAAAGGTGGTGGAGAATTAGGGAATAGTTAGGTTCTTGAGGTAGTTCATCAGGAGGTTGAAAGGGAAGAAAAGAAAGATCTAAAGGTGAAGTATAGTGAGGAGCTTGAAATTGAAGAGGCGGTAAAAGAAAAGTTGGTGGTTCTAAAGTTCGAGAAGTGCATGGTAATTATTGAGGTTTTGGAAGAACAGTAGGTTGGACAGGAATTATGCGAGGTATAACATCCGCATCCGCATTGTGTGCTAGAATTTAAAAAATATTAATATAATTATTTTTACTGCTATATGACTGCTAAAAGTGTATTAACAACAAATAAATAAATATAATTTTTTTTCATTTCTTTTTTAAATAATTTAATTTTAAATAAATTAGTATTTACCAATTCCTGCTTCAAGAAAATTAATTGTTCTTCGTAATGAGTGTGAAATATGCAAAAACCAGCGAATGTTATCATCTGTTTCTAAAATTTCTTGGGCTTTCTTTATCTTGTTATTTAGTCGCTCATACTTTGTGCGTGATGTTCTGGGTGGTTCCACTGCATGAAGATTTCTCTATAAATCAATTGCTTTCTTGTGTTCCATCCTTTGTAGGCATTCTGTGCACTCCCAAATATTTAGGTGTTCACGTGACACAATATGGAAGAAATCCCTGTGAAAAGATTCGACTGCATTATTCGTTCTCTGTGGTTGTCGGTAGACATAAATGTTAACTGGTTACCACCTCACCCGTAAGTAGTCGAGGAACGGAGCCAATTCGGCTCTGTTCCTCGCCATTATCTGCAGTTCCTGATAATTATTACCATAGTCATTTTCACAACATAGCGCGTTTTGTGATCCATATTTCTTCGCATCAAACCAATTCATGCAGCTCGCTTGTGGACCGCCTGACCGAAATGGAACCAACATCCTACGAGCACAGCTCTTGCGAATACCACTCGGACCGCTCCTCGTTGAGCTTCCTCATAATCCGACATGATAGATTTGGGGTTTATACGTGGAATCAGTTGCCGCAGTACCATCAGAAAACTGACGTACTCGACATTTGTTTTGCGTTCCATCAGTAAGTGCGTTACGGGATAAATTGTACCATCATGATAATCATGAATAGTAAACAGTTGAGATCCAGCACCTCTTTTTGGCACAACTTTCAANGTTCATCATCACTTGTTATGCGTGGCATGCAAATATTTTTAGAAGAACTCCTCGTACGTTATTCCGATTTTAAACGTAGAACCTCCTATTCGATTTCGTCGGGTTCATATTGGTGTGGTACTGTTACCACTGGTGGTAAATAGTTATTTACTAATGCCCTTTCGGGGCAAAAATCTACCCGGAAACAAAATAAAGCCGGGATCCATCAGCGTTTTTTATCTTTAAATTAGAAGCTTAATGATTTTGGTCTACCCATACCGAGCTCCATAATCAGAAGTCATCGAATCTTTCCCTATTAATAAAATTGATATATAAAACATAATTTAATTTAAGAAAATGCTAAAATTTATAGCTATATGAATACTGAGTGTATTTTTATCAAAAATTATATTGAAGTGATACTTCCAAGTATATTGTGCGGTATGTGGAAAGAATATTTTTTAAACAAAAAGCATTGTTTTAAAATTGCGATGGCCTACTTCTGCGTTAGAATTTTTTTTTTAATAAAATTTCTATATGGAAGAATCCGTTTGTCAAATCGAACGTATATTTACCTTGTTTTGTGCAGGCTATTACGACTCTACTTGCGTCGTCGATTTGTCGTTGGTACTTAGTGTCGGCGAAGATGTTATGGCAGTTTGATTAAAACGTTCCACTTGACCGTCTGCACGAGGTGTCGCGACTGCATTTTGAACATGTTCGATACCATGTTGTTCGCAAAATTCTGAGAATGTTTTACATGTAAAACTTGCTCCTCGATCTATGGTAATACGCGTAGAAACATCAAAAAT
>NEEE01007054.1:4535-15488 GCA_002278615.1 Pogonus chalceus | reverse complement strand
TTTTTTTTTTTTTTTTTTTTTTTTTTATTTTTTTTTTTTTTTTTTTTTTTTTTTTTTTTTTTTTGTTTTTTTTTTTTTTTTTTTTTTTTTTTTGGATAATAATGATTTTTTCATATTTTTTTTTTACAAATTTAAAAGAACATTTTTTATAATGTTTAGTTCTTTATATAGATAAATTATTTTGTGGAGGTTAATGACCAATTATAATCAGACAAAAAATATATTTTAAAGTTTAATAAATAATTGTAACGTTTCGACCAATGGTGATGGTCATCATCAGACGGAATCTGTTTGAATGTAAAAATATAAAATCACAAAAATTAGTCAAAAGTAAAAACTGCATTGAATAAAGTTAATTTTGTTTTTTACCATGTTACCATTTTATTTTTTGATCTTTTCATATTATTTTTTCCTTTATTATCCGAATAATCATTGTGATTTTATATTTGTTTTAATTATTTAACTTTATTCAATGCAGTTTTTACTTTTGACTAATTTTTGTGATTTTATATTTTTACATTCAAACAGATTCCGTCACCATTGGTCACCATTGGTCGAAACGTCACAATTACTTATTAAACTTTAAAACATTAATTTTGTCTGATTATAATTGGTCATTAACCTCCACTAAATATAACTACATAATTCAGACGTTAAACATACATTAAAATAAATAATTAATATTAAAATTATTTTTTAATTTGCAATTATTTAAGTCATTGAATTATATGTTTATATAATATTATCTAATTTTTAGTTAAATTATTTAGCCAAATAAATTAAAAATCAGTGTACATGTATATATTAGCATCTACACTTTTATAATTGTAAGGTATATTTAGTAATATGAACTGAGATATTTATACTTTTAATTTTTTCAATATTACAAATTTTATGTACTTAATATAGATAAAAATAAATTATTGTAATAATATATTTGATGTGAAAGATTTATTTTTTATATTAATAAAAAAAGAAGAAGATTTTGAAGCAGTGTTATTACGTTGTATTTAAGTGGATCCATTCCTAAGTAAAGTGTTGTTTCAGTAGTAGCAATTCATTCTGTTTTCGTTCAGCAGAGGCCAACACTACTTGTGTTTATGGCGCGCTACAAATTCAAGCCGTCGAGCAGTGGGCGGTGTACGCACAATATAAAGGACGCTAACAATACACCGTACGGGCGCCATATATACCGACCGACGCGCCACCGGTGACACTAACTGCAAACATGACGAGACAAATGAACCGCGACTTCCGTGAGCCAGTCGTCCTGCGTGTACGCGTGCCAAATGCGTACACCTAGCTATAATATAGTAGCCGAGAGATTCATACTAGAGTCAGTTATTTTTTATTTTTCTCGTTAGTATTTCTCCTTTCATAGTATCATGTATCATAAATATTCGCCGTTCGGCAATAAACGACCCCTTGTGGTGAAACTACTGACAGTTCAGGACTAGATTCTTGAATTATTATATTTCTTTTATACCGTGTATCATAAGCAAAATATTTTTATCGGTACTATGTAGAATTTCAGAATTCCGGCACTACGTTCTAAATAACTTCGTTGACTAAATATCTANATTTCTAATAATTTATGAATTCAATTATTAAAAAATTATAAATATCTATATAATAAGTATAATTTTAAAATTTGATTAATATTTTGTGAATTATAATATTTAATTTTTTAAAATATGCGAAATGAAGGGATAAGGCAAATAAACGACAATGGACCTATCACCGAGGTGATACAATAAGTTTTTAACTCGCTGGAAATTTAAACTCATTTCGTTCTTGTTCTCTTTTGTAATTTATTCACAGCAAATTGTATATCCCCAAGAAAGAGGTAGAATGTGCGTTGTCAGATGCAATAAAGAGTCTTAATTGAAATTAGATGTAAACTTTAGCTTTCTTTTTGATAATGTAGATTAGCTGGAGAATGGTTTAAGAAATGCGCTAATTGAAATAATTAAATATAAATAATATGCATTTAAATATTATTATTGTTTTAAATTAGTTGATATATGTACATATATAATATATAAATAATTATATAGAAAATAATTTATAGTTGAGGTATTTTATAGTTATTAGTTTATTATAATATAAATTTAAATTAAAAACCACCAGAGTAATAATTTTATGTTATGCGTTCTCTGAAACAAATTAATTAGTGAAACTATTAAATATGATTTAAATTGAATGATTATTAATGAATTCAATAAAATACAAATTTCAATATAAAACATATTATTCAGTGATAGAACAACGTAATTATTAGGTATATAAAATCAATAAAATCAACAAATATAATAGTAACACATATTTTCTGCTTGTTTGAATTTACAGATTAACTTGACGAATAGAATTTGTATTTTCGTGGACCATGTTCCCAAGAGAGTAAAGCCCACTGATATTTGGGAGCGTACCAAATGTCAAAACCAACTTAACATGTAACATATTAGATACACGAAACTCATTAATAAAGTTATTAATTAGTTTTCCGGTGTTGGTCATACGAGTTTTCATCAGGAAAACTTTGACCTGAGCGCTCTTGAGATATTGTGTGAACGTTTCTAGTGTACTAGATGTTTCATATGCTACCAAATTGTAAATGAAATTTCAAACTTACCTATTTTACTATTTATAATATTCGCTCACAGTTACGTGTAATTGATTCATACATTAAATTTCTAATTTATTTTTCTTTTGCATAATAAATTTACGAAAATTAAACATATAACATTATTGAATACAATTATAATTTATATTTTTATAAGTAGCAATCTATCAACATTAATTCTTGCAAATAAATATAGAAATGTAAATACAAGAATAAAATAGTTGAAACGTGATATAATATCAATTTCATGATATGAATTTTTATGCATTTTCTAATTATTGATCAAATAATCAGAAATTACGATTTAAAATAAACAAAAAGTAATAATGTTTTAAAACATACTATTTCTGTATAATTTAGAAAATTTTAAAATATTTATTAAAAGTATATGATAAAAATTTTATAGTATAAAAATATATCTTTATTAATTCAAATGGTTTTCTGTGATTTGTAAACTTACTGAGAAAGTAATGTTATTTTTATTGAAAGTGATATGAGATTTTTACAAGAAATATACTCCAGATTGTATAGTCGTTATTGCTACACAGTAAAAAGGGAGAGGAAAAAAATATCTGAAGTGTTTAGAAGGAATTGGTGAAAGATTTACAGGAAATTTTATTTTGTAGTAACCTTTAAACTGTGTCAATATGATTTCAAAGCAGTATCGAACAGCAATGGAAGAAACGGAAGCAGAAGTGGATGAAGAATTGGGATCCCTTTAGCGAGCTCTGCTTCGGAAAACTGTTGACAAATGTCAAACTGTGCATTAAAATTTCACATTTTTCTTTGCAGAAAACTTCAAATTTAATAGAATCGTGTTGAAATGTAAACAAATATTTAAATGCATGGGTGAATGCCTTCTATCTTTTATTTCATCAGCATTGAAAGACTGAAATCAATCATCAAAGTATATCAAAATTATTGGTGCAAAACATTTTGAAAATAAATTTAATTCTTTGTATATTTAACAATTAATTATTGGGTTTCATGCATTATGAAACTTACTTATAATAAATATTTACCTTACATAATGTTTATGTAAATAATTTAAAATATATTGACATTTATATATTTTAACAAGTTATTACACAAATTTAATGTTGTTTCTTATTTAATGAAAAATATTTATTTTTTATTTTTATTTTTGTAAATTTTGATATTAAATGGAACTGTAAATATAGTCAGTGAACATAAGCAATGTACAGTATTAAAGACTTCCGAGTAAGTAAACAACGATCTAATTGGTTTCCGTTAGTAATCAAATAGCAAAACCTAGTCGTTCGATACTTCATAGTGAGTTGATAGTAGTTCTATAGCTATCTATAGTGATAGTACCATTACTGTGTAGTATCTGTATCTAGTAACCGTGGCGAATATTGGAACCAAATCGCCCGGGGATCACAACGATGTGCTAGAAACATCTGATGGAGTAACATATTGACTTTAGTGAATGTTATTAATGTTGTTAGGTCGGTTTTAGGGGTAAATATTAACTGGACCCTTATCGGTACGATATAGACGACACATCGTCCCGGGAGATGCTTCTCATGAAGCACTACTATAAGCTTATATTCTGCATAAACGAAATATAATGAAATAGCACAGATATAATGCTGATTATAAATCATTTTATTCAATTTTCGATTTTATTTATGTCTATTTTAAATATATAACATAAAATCATTATTGTTTATTAAGTTAAAATGAAGTAATCATATTAAAATAGTAATAAAAAAAAACTATTTATAAAAACTTTTTGTGCTTAAAATTTGTAAAATATTATTTTCCCAAAATGAAATAAAAAAATTGGAAATGTGCAATTTAATATTAAGGAGGCTAATTAAGAAAAGTGTAATTAGAAATCAAGTTTTGATTCAATATTTATTCTAATGTAGGGTTGATATTTCTGAATTATTTCATATCATAATTATAATAATGCAACTATTTTACAAAATCACTTTGTAAAATTTTAATTTGAAGGACTTTGATATAATTTTTTGTAATATGTAACTCTCTCTTGACACAGATGGTAGTACTATTACAGTATTAACCAGACTGTCAATCATTTTAAATCAAAATTTACAGTTGCCTAATGAATGCGACTTGGACAGATCGTTTAAATTCTGAACTACTTAAATCCATATTATAAACTGGTTATTCAAGATCTTTCAAATTAAAATTTTAGAACGTGATGTGACTAGAATTTTAACAAGAAAGACGCAAGTAAAAATACCTTTTTACTAGTCTATACTTTAATACGAATTCAAGTTGATTTTAGATTTAGAAGTAAACTACATATGTAACATTAATTAAGTAACTTTAAATTTTTATGAAATGAGGAACAGCTTGCTACAAATACCTAACCAAAAAAGTAGTTTTATTATATGATGTTTCTTGTTACAATTAAATTATTTGAATATCATATTAATTAAATTTACCATATTGGATTATATATGCTATTTTAAAATAATTAAATTTTATTTACATCATAGTCTAAAATTATGATATATACATTTTTCTGTATAATATAACATGATATAATAGTTTTTTATATTTATGTTATATTTTGCTTGGAATTTGTTAAGATTTTATTATTATTCTAAAAGGTAGGTTATGTTATTAAAATAACAAATTTTAATCTTTTATATATGAAAATGAAATGATCTTATTAACGTTTCATTAAAAGCTTCTAAGATTTTTAATTAAATAGTGATTTGTTTCACAAAGTTCGTGACCCATTGTCAAATTTAACACATGTTCATGTTTGTCGTCCATGAGATTTGAACAACGTGAACATGGCATAGTGCACACTACCACGGCAGGTGTTAAATTTATAATACGCTTGAGAATTATAATGTAATCATGTTATCCCCCAGTGCGCAAACACTCACAACAACGCACACATCTTAATTTATCACCGTTTAGTTAACAGCTCTTTTAATATGTAATGAGTTGCACCTGCGGAGACCTAAAGACAACAACTATTATTACATGTTTGCATTAATTTGACAAGATATGTTGAAATAGCTTAGTTAATCAATACTCAAAATTAGAAAGACGAATCACAGATATAACTACAAGTATGATTCATTAAAATCTACGATTCATAAAATTTCTATTTTATATTGTTATGTAGTACTTAGCTTATTTTTTTAATATATGCATATTTTAGGCTTAATTTATAATTTTTTATTATATAATTACGTCAATCTAATTTAATTAGTAAGAACAAAGTTTAAAATAATTACTTGAGTAAATTCAACATTTAAGTAAACTCGCAATAATCCTGCGTTTGTCAAATTATGGTCTCGGGGCACTTATACTAATTCCTGTGTCTCCGTTGATACTAACCAGACCAACCTGATTCACAAAGTATGGTAAGATTAGTTCAGAATGTTTAACCGAAACAGTGGCGCCAAAAGCTCTGATTATATCCTGAGATACGATCGACCGATTAAATTTAATTTTCCCTGCCTTGGCTGAGTGCGAATTCAAAATATACAGGGATCTAAATTACATTAAATTGACCATCCAAGTATATACAGAGGTAGGATCTGTTTAATATAATCTAGTAAAATACTGAGAGGCCAATTACCTTAAAGGACTTGTCAATAGACCTACTGTATTGATATTGTTACAACAATATTATTTTTTTTTTTATATAAAAAACTATAAATCAAACTATAATTTTATTTGTTTATTTATGAAAAGGTTATGACATGAAATATTAATTAAAATTAAATTTTCAACTAATATAATAGTATTTTTCGTAAAATATTAAAGTGTATAAAATTAATAAAAGTTCTATTTATTCTTTCGGTGCTATTTTTTTTAAAGATAAAGTAAATACATGAAACTTCATAAAAAAGACCTTTAAAAGCTATATATTTAATGCATATAACTTAAATTGTATATTTATATAACTTGATAAAATAAATATTATAACATATTCATACATACTTACACATAAATTTTGATATTCATACTCAGAAATACGCAATAGAGCAACATACATATTAATCTATACACACAGTTATTGGTAAGCGAATATGCAAATTTACATACTATACAGATAAACACACACATACACATACAAATTAAAAATTAAAAACACGCTTATCACATACATACACTTGTTATTTATAAATATTTCAAGTTTATATCTCTAAATAAATTAAAAGAATTCCATTATAAATTGTGTTTGAATAAAGACATTAAAAATTATAATTTTTTTTCTATAGATCAATATAAAGATAAATATGTATGTATATGCATTTAGTTATAATACAAGATAAACCCCGAATAAGGAATCAAAGCAGTAACACGTACAAATAGTCTGTATAGTGAAGGGGGTACAAATTAGTGCAAAAGAGATAACCGTATCCGAGAAAGCACCGGCAATTTCGGAAATCGAATCCTGTCTAACGTAGACCGAGTTTCATGAATAAACTAACAATAATCATCATTTATGCGGCCTTCTGAAACCGATATCATTGCCTGGGGTGGCTCTGTCATTTCTGATAACTAAAGGAGGATACAATACAAAATAAAGAATTGTACTCACCCGCGTGCGTCCTCTGGTGCCTTGGTAGTTCCCTCCGTCGGGGGGATAGTTGCGCGGAGGGAACTGAAAAAAACAACAAATAAAGCTGAAAGTTCTATTATCTCACATATTTTTTTCTTCATAACATATATTTTTTGTTTTCGTTTTTTCACGTGTTAGCTTCAGTTTTAATTACCATTTTTTTAAATTTATTATTTGCGTAAGTGTTCAATATGTTAGTAAATCAATTTGAAACAGAAAAATAATGAGATAATTTTATAAAAAAAGTTGAAATATATAATAAAAAAAGGAACTCAAAGAGTTTGTCATACGTGAAATTATACTTGTTTATAGTTGTATATATTTAAATAGTACACATATTTTTCTTGTATATTTTGTTCATTTGTATGGAAATAAAATTAATAAATAATGTGAGTGTAACTAGAAAGAAAGAGATGAACTAAAAGTAGGTCAAGTAAATGAATAGAGAACGAAAGAGTAAAATAAATGAGTGTACAAAAAGCTTTCGTCCATCAGCAAGAGGATCCATTTCACCTTAGTTTTAGTTCATGTATTTTGTTGTTACAATATTATATGAAAAAGTTAACATGTTTTAAAATATAAGTGTACATTTTCATAAAAATATGTAGTATTAATGCAAGAATTATTTAATATTATGGTTATAAAATATAAAATATTAACGCAGTAAAATTTAAAACGCGTTAAATAATCTCGTTTTATAAAATTTGATATTTGAGCCAGTAGAATAATTTATTAAAAACATTTTCTTTTCTATGACGTATGCATACTAAAAATAAATTTATACTCCGTTGTAAGTTTTTAGGAGCATTTATTTATTTTTATTATCAAATAATAGGACTCTACCATTGATACACATAGTTATGTGTATTATTTTTGTTTTAATATCATTGAAACTAAGGTATTTTTACAAATATTTCAAGAAATACATCGTAATAATCATTCATAAAAAAAGTTTTTGAAATATTATAACAAAATAGGTTTCTATGGAATATTAAATGGCCTTTGGTAGTAATACTGCTCTTTTTTGCTGTATTAATTTTGCCAATTTTAATTTCACTTTTTATTTATTGTTCCCTATTTAGATATTTTGCATCAAAATCAGATCCACTTTTATAAATGAAACATCTTAAATAAAAACGAAATAATTGATAATCAAATAATTATGTTTTGTTCTAAAAACCTTTACCAAAATTTAACTATATTTTATTTCATAAAAAAATTGAAATTTAATAATTTATTTTAAGCTTGCACGTAATAATAAAGAAGTAATTTTGATTAGTCAAATATTTAAAAATAATGTATTTTATTGTAAAATNATGTTTATTCATTATGTTACATAAAGCAGTAATTACTTATATATTTCAGTAAAATGTAAAATATACATGCGTTGGTCAGTAATACCGGAAGTATGTTACGATCATGTATTTAATATGGCGAATGTTCCGGATTTGAATTTGTTTGATTATGAATTCGTGAAACGGTGATTCGAATTAATGCACGCGGTCACTGATTGGAAAACGCGCTGGGTAATTATTTCGTCATGAATTGGAATGCACATAATAATTTTAGGGAGAATGATTATCGCATGGATTGATATTTATTATCGTACAATGATGTTTAAATAAATTATAGTGTTTTAACAAAACCGATCAAATACAGAATATTGGTGTATATGTCATACACTCATGAATAAATATTATATTTTTATATATATTTATAATAATAACCACTTTTTATAAAAAAAATATATTTTCAATCTATAAATTAATCATGTGTACTATTATAGAACTTTGATAGACGTAAAATATTGTTTTTTGACAAATTTACAATTCTTAATAAAAAGAACACTTTTGTTATAGATAAGATAAAATGAAATGAATATATCTTTCAGTAAAATTATAATTATCTATTTTTAAATTATTCTAACAATTAAATTAAAAAAAATATAATTATCAAATTCTAAGATTAATATTTAGTGACTATAATAATTGAAATATAAGAGCTGCAAAATGTTATACTAAGAAATTGTGTTGATCAATTAACCTTTTTATATTATACAGCTATAAAATCACTATTTGAATTCTATTAAATCTTTTGTATCGTTTCAAATTTCGAGAAAATGTTCTTAACATGCAAAGTAGTATTTTACTTGATGCAAAGTATATGGATAGTTTATTTAAATTTATTGCATTTGATATTAAATAACATATTTTAAAACAAATATAATAGCAGTTATAATATTTGTTAAAAAGTGAAAGGAATTAAAAAAAAATTAATGAAATTATAAAATCAAAGTTAACATTGAAATGTATATAAAACATTTGAATTTCAATATGGTTGAAATTATATTTGCTTTCATTAAAATTTACTGCAATAAAAGTACAATAAATTAATAAATGGCACATTAAACAGGAAAGAGCAATTAATCAGCTACCAAGCCAGGCAATCAATTTTAAAATAATTTGAATTTGCAAAAATTTATTGCACATTGCTGCTTCAAATAATATTCTGCTTTATTAGCTGCATTTAATAATGGCTTTTCGGAATCAAGAAAAAATAATAATTTATTTGGAAATTACATTTAAAGCGGTATCCAATCAAAACCTCTGATACATAACCATTTAATAATCATCAGTCGGAACTGCACAAATCATCGTTAAATGCATACGTCATCAATGGTGGTTTAATATACTCGGAAACGAATATGAAGGGTGACATGCGTTTTGGGTTGGACTGTATGTCAATTGAAGGATTGATGCATTTATTATTAGTGAAGTTAATAATTGAAACATTGTGAGATGGCTAAATTTATGTCAAATGAACTGTCAATTTTCTATTTAACTAATTTACTATTCTGTTATTATGCTACAACACATTTTTCCTCTTTTTTCAGTTTATTTTGTATATACTATTTCATGTTTTATATATTTATTTTTTCTGACTGATTCAGTGGAATAAAGTTACTAATTATATATTTTTTATTTTAAATTAGTTTTACAAAAATATTCAGATGAAAACTTTTTATATAGCATTTACATATATGTTAAAAGTACATATCTACAAAAAGGAAAATATGTATTTCATTTTACGTAACAAAGTACTTTTGTGTTTATTTAAATAATATGTTTGTATGAGTACATAAAGACGTAGATTTATTTTTATAACGTGAAAAAATGTTAGTATATAGATAAATTAATTATAGAGGATAGTGCTGCATATAAATTTATTAAACGTACGGTTTATATAATAGGTATATAATAGTCATTCATATAACATGGCGGTAATAATAGAACCGTGCAAGCAGCACAGTAAAGTAGCTAACACGAAATACATAACTTTGATGGGGTGTCCACATGCGAAAATTCAATTACAAATTTACAATTAGTTTAAACAGTCATGAGTGTACGATGGTCAGTGTTCAGTGTTCAGTTTTCAACTTCCGTTGCATGTATGCACATGCTGTTCGTAATATTAGTGAACTTTACACTGGACTGTGAATGCATACGTGTTTGTGTGCGCATACTGACCATATTAATGCAATACCCAGAATGCTTGGCCCTCAAAACAAACTCGGACTCCTACTGATTCTCTCACCACATTTGCTATTGTTCCTGGCCATTTTACCACTACCAGAAATGTCACATGGTTTCAGTAGTTATTGCATATCTTACATATATGCATATACCATTTATTCGTTTATTTGGAATGTCAGATTCTACTTTTATATTAATTATTTTTCAAAAAG
>NEEE01006974.1:29234-71753 GCA_002278615.1 Pogonus chalceus | reverse complement strand
GTAATTTCCATGAAATTTATAAACAAATTAATGTTAAAATATTTTAATGTAATCTATTAGGCTTTTGTTGGTTGAATGCATTTTATTTGGTAAATAAAGCTAAATTTACTAAATTCTGTACTGGAAAAAATATCTGTGTTCGAAATAAAAAACAAAAAATGCTTGGAATCCGTTTCTATAATCTCTTATAACGAATTCTTTCTCCGTTTGTAAAGAGTGTAATGTATCACTCTTTTCTTCGACAGTAGAATTTTAAATTTGAATTTTTTTTATTTGTTTTCTTTTATACTAAATTCAATTCAAATTTAAATTCTATTTCACTAGTTATATGGTTATATGCATGATTTCAACTATACATATTTACTTACAAAACAGAAATATTGAATTTATTAGATACTTTTAATAGGACTTTATCCATTGTCAGTTCCAATTAAATAAAAATTATAGAAACAAAATTATCTTTAATTTTTATTTAATGGTCACCATTCCCACCATTAGGTCTCGCAACTAATGACAGTGAGTTCTCGAAACGTTTTGCATTTAATAAAAATTAATAGTTATTTACATACCAAGTGCGGGAACAACTGGTTCACGGCATAGAACGAATCCGGGAACCAAGTTCACGCAAGAAGTATGTACAATATTTTTTGTACGAAAAGTATAAAACTATTAATTAATTATTTATATTATTTTTAACGGTTATGTACGACGTTTCATAGGTTACTGCTGTCAAATCAGACAGAATGTGTTGCCATCTGTGTTAATGAAATGCACTAAATTTATACTTAAAAATTAAATTTCATTCAATAATTTACCACTTTTTATAATTATTATTAGGAAAAGTAAAGTTTGAAAAACTATACTTTTTTATTATAAATACAGTTTTTTAATAGGTACCTTAGAAATAGGAGTCCTTTTGCGAAATTTCCCGTAAGACTTTCTGGTTACAATGCGGAAAATAGAAATTTCGAATGTTGCTAAGGTAACGCAAATGAACACTTTTCAATGCATGAGTACAAAAAGATAATTTAGTTTCTATAATTTTTATTTACTTGGAACTGACACTGGATAAAGTCCTATTAAAAGTATCTTATAACGAGTTACCATTGTTAACAAATACCTTTAAACCTAGAAATATTGAAACTAATTTTTGACTCTTGACTTTTTATTAATTAAATAATTTTTAAATCTCTCTTCTTCGAAGTTTCATTTACTTACGTATTTCAACGTAGACTTTAGAAAATATAATGAAATTCTTAGTTCCTTCAAACTTTAATCGATGAAAAATTATTAAAGTTCGCACGCTTTCTAATATACTTTGTGTCTACTTTTTTGTTATATAAGAAATTTAATGATAATATTGTGATAATAATGTTAAGACAAAAATTTAAAATAAATAAGATCATTTTTAATTATACTCGATGGTCCTGTCACGAGATACAGATATATTAAAATTTCCATCTTTAAACAGTTTACAGAGTGCCATGTAAAATAAAACAAATAACTTTTTAACATTTTATATTCTTTTAAATGTTAAAAAAAAATATCGATTATTTCAAAATTCTAAACAGTAATACCCTCTTAATGTAAGGAAGATTAAAATAATGAAGACTTACTTCGAAATAAAATGAATCTGGACCCATGTAAATATTAATTGTGAAGTAGTTTAAAAATTATAAATCATTTTTATATGAATAAAGAAAACTCAAGTTAAAAATTTTATCCAATTAAATTTTAAATATAAAAACAAGATTACAGAGAAATTCATAAATATAAAAACAGAGACAGTGTCACTTAAATTAAAACTATATGTTTTATATTGCATGGAACTCTGTAAACTGCTTAAAGATAATATAATATTTTTCCTGTATCTTGTGACAGGATCGTCGTATGTGATTAAAAAAGAGACTCATTGTATTATATATTTTAATTCTGAACAACATATGTATTTAAATATTTATCCTAACATAAATGGGGAAATGTCGAAATATTCAATTTACCTATATAACAATAAAAAAAGTCAATACCCGGTATATTTTTATGAAGCGATCAATTACGATTATTAGCTTACGCACTCAAAATGTTTGTAAACGGAATTGACTTATAACATGTCATAAAGCAAAAATTATTTCTAAATCATACATGTCTATTTTGTTCAGACTCTATTTAATGAACTATTTGAAAGGATAGCATAAAAATATACTGTAAATATCTTTTTTGGTCCTTTAGACATAGTGTGCAAGAGAAACATCATAGGAAATGTTTTTATGCTTAATCATGAATAGTTTATACATTTCTTTCCCGATTAAATTAAAGTTTTTGTCAGAAAAAGAAACACATGAATATGAATTACAAAAGCACATCTCAGAAAATATTATATATTCTCCAGAAATAAAAATCAATTAAAACGTAAAACAATCTTGGAACAGTAACTGGAATAATAGCATTGGCATTACACCATAGTTATAACTCGTAAGAATATTATGCAAAATTATAATACAAGCATAAATTTATAAAAATATTAGTTTGTAAACAATGTTTCTTCAAAAATATGGGCGGCAACTCCTCCGCGTAAAAGATTAACGCGCAAAATACGAGACAAGTAGAAAATAAATACATTACGCATTTTATTTTTGTTGCGCCATTTTTTAATTAATTCGTTAGAAAAATCTAATTTTGTGATTTATCTCGTATACCTTAAACTATTGGAAAATCAGTAAATAATTTTTAAAAACGTTTCCTTAAATTTATAAAGGTATATTTGGAAAAATTATGTAAAAATTTCAATTTGAATAACCTTGAGCCGGCTAATTGGTGGTACTTTTTACGTTTACTTTAACATTTTAAAGTAATTGTTATTACGACTTAATTTTTTGGTTCTAATTTTAATTTAGATCAGATATGACTAATAACTAATACAGTTGCATATGTATTTTTATATAAATCATGCAAAAATGATTATAAATAATATATGTATATGAATGAATATATTATTAATAACATTTCGCCATTTTAAAGATGGTTTCATATATATTATATCGCCTTAATTAAATAAATATTTATAATTGTATGTTTATTTAAGAATTTATAAACATACATTACATTCAATGAAATTAAGTGAAGTTGCCAATTTGAAATGAGACGTAAAATAATACCTTAAAATAACTTACATAAGAAAACATATAAATAACCATGACCTAGCCAACAATTTCTTAGTTAGCTACGTCGCTTGTATTTCAATTTTATTTTAAGTTGACAATGACAAATGAAAATTTCGTAAATATTTGCTATTTAGTTTCCTGTTATATATTTAATGTTTACATTTTCCAATAAACAAATTAAATTCCTTTTATTATAAAAAAATATACTTAAATAAAATAAATAAAATTTGATCAAATGCATACTTTTGATTATGGTCCAAAAAAAATAAATTTAATATAATTTATATGTTTACTTTTTTTTATCATCAGATAAAAATATATTCAAATATTTGCAATACATTTGGCATATTTGCGTTAGCAACAAAATCATTTGTTAAAGTACGTCAGTCCAAAAAATAAATTAAAACTCACACTTTGTTTGTTTACCAGTTAACACAAGTTTGTTTACATGCTAAAATCATAATAGAAAATGTATTTTTAAGTACTGACCTTACCTAAACGTTTACATGTTAATCATGATTTTAAAAATTTTCCAACACATTGAAATTAAAATTTTATTATCTTATCATAAAAGAATATTTTTAAACTAAATTATCAAATACTTAAATAATTGCATGTTCATAAATTAAAGTTATTTAATATTCATTTTTTACTGCGTAATATTTTTCTTTTTATCTTTGAAATATTAATCACTCATAAATTGTGGTTTTATTTTTTATTACTTTCACTTTAACATTATTGTTATAATATATAATTATAACTGCGATATTTTATTTTATTTTTTATATTAATAATTGTTTCTTTTAATTAATTATATACAAGGTTTTGAATTAAATATTGCTTTAAATTACAATAATCATGCGCTGCTTTGTGTTTCTTGTCCTCTTTCAAAAATAAAAAATAAAAATACAATATGAGCGTCCTAAAGTCATTTGGCACCCCTATACGAGTGCCTCCTTTGTCTAAACTTAGAGTTGGCCTTGATATTACGAAAATATCATATCGTAAGTAATTGCAGAGCCAAATAATTTTTATTTTATTCAATATTTATTTAAAACCGTTGTTGTGCTAAATTACTAACTGTCAATTACAATATAAGCGTCCTTAAGTCACTTGGCATCCCTATGCGAGTGCCTCTATTGCCTAAACTTAAAATTGACCTTGATATTACGAAAATATGTCAAAGTAACTACAGGGCTAAATCATTTTTCTTTTATTTAATAATAAATCAAAACCATTGTTGTGATAAATTATTAATAGTAAATTAATAAGCGTTCTAAAGTTATTTGGCACCCCTATGCGAGTGCCTCTATTGCCTCAACTTAGAGTTAGCCTTGATATTACGAAAATATGTGTAAGTAACTGCAGGGCCAAATTATTTATCTTTTATTTTATATTATACTAAAGCCGTTGTTGTGATAAATTATTAATAGTCATTTACAATATAAGCGTCCCAAAGTCATTTGGCACCCCTATGCGAGTGCCTTTTTTGCCTAAACTTAGAGTTGGCCTTGATATTATGAAAATATCATGTCGTAAATAATTGCAGAGCCAAATAATTTTTCTTTTCTTCAATATTTAATTAAAGCTGTTGTTGTGATAAATTTCTAAAAGTCCCAGTACTATTAAGGCCTATTCAGAGGCCGTAGGATTATATAATATCATTCTAAAAAAGAAGTTTGACTTTTTATTAAATTAGAATCTAAATTGATGAAATATCTTTTGATTAATAATGATTTAAGAGTTAACCTATTTATATCTACAATTTTATATAAAAACTATAATTTAACAATTAAAAGTGTATTGAATAATTTTTATTCTAACAAATGAAACGAAAAATAATTTTATTATATAATTTTTATGAATATGTAGGATATTATCGCATGTTTTTTATCATTTGATATAACGTAATAGCTATAGACAAATAACGCCTTGTGAAATAAATACATTTTTACGTATGCATATACATACAAACATACATATGTATAATAGTATATTAAGTTCGGTCTTGAAATTCCACTGACCTAGCCTTGCACTATGTTTACGCTTATTGCGTTATGATAGTGTATAACTATAGTTACGTTACTCTAACCTTATGTGATAACCCAGTGTTTATATTCCATAATTAATGGTAATTTTATTCATTCGATATGATTTTCTACTGTGAATAAATAACATTATTCTTGCATATTCATTTTTTTATATATTACGTCATGAAAATAATATAAAAATACATATTTTTAACAGTTTGTTTAATTTACTAGCCACTTGTTTTTAAAGATTGACTGATTTATTTTACTTATTTTTTATCTTTTTTTTATGAACTTAACTTTTAATTTATATAATTACTTTAAAGATTTGACGTATATTTTATTTTATTTTATTATCGGGTTGATACTATTTTTATCTTTTACCTTGTTGTTTCGCTAAATATAAAATACAAATGATTTATGAATAAAAATAAATTAACTTAACTGCTACTTAAATAAATTTAAATATTGCATTGAAGATTACAACTTATGAACTTCAGCTGAAATAATAAATGTATAACTATCTTACTTTTTGTAAATATGCTTTTATTTACTTATGATATTTATTTAAAACTTTTTTTTTTTTTTATAATTTAGTTCTTACAAATGATTTATTACCTGTTCTTAAGTATCGTGCATAAGAATTAACTGATGTTTCTTTGCATTATTATTGTTAACTTATTGTTGATGTATAAAAAAATAACAATTTCTCAGTTCCATGTAATTCACAAATAATGTGTCGAGTTGTAAACAACCTTGGATCACGCATAATTTTGTTATTTTTTTTAAAACTCATATAAAAAAGGTAACTTGCATGGTCAAGTGCAAGGGAAAATATGTTTTTGATTGAATACATGCACCTGCTTATCTTTTTTGGATATAAGACATCCGTCTGTTATAAAAATATTAGTCAAAAAAAGAATTATCGAGTGATTTAGTTTATAGCAATGATTTTTTTATTGTCGCAACTAAATATAACATTTCATTGCTGCTTGCTGTGCAATAATCGTTAGATTTCGATGGAACAAAATATCTGGTCATTATTCTTTATGGTTCTCCTAATATTTTTTAACATATGTATTAATAAATTTATGTTTATTAATTGTTAATTTCTTATGAAAGAAAACAAGAATCAATTAATAAAATAATATTAAATACTTATTTTAACATAATTGTTAATAGTTTAAATAAAAAACCAAATTAGGAGAATATTATCTCTAAATATGACAAAAAATTAAATTGACAGTGAAAGTAAATTGCTTTGTATATTGTTATCTGTCAAATGATCAAAAACAGAAGCTGTCTAAATAATAAAAATGCAATTTTTTTTGGCATAATTTATCACTGTTGAAAGTTATAAAAAGAAAATCAATAAATTATTAAAACAATGTTTGGTTTTCATATATCGAAAGCTTCATAGTAGCATTCGAATAATTTTGTTTTTCATCGTCGAAGTCAACGAAAAATATTGAGTAAATAAATTATCACTATTATATTGATTTTTCAAGGAGGAACCCCACTCTGAAGGTTTCAAAAAATCGATTTTTTTTTATTACATAAATTTATTCCTTATACTGTCTAGAATGACTATCTAAAAGGGTTTATTAATATTCGAAGTCATTGCAAAGATACCAGAAGAATTGTGAAGACCGTACAATACGTTAACTACAGTACCAAAAACTTTAAACGCGTTTTTCTCGGGAACCATTCAATAAAATCACTTAAATCTTTATCGGCAATGTATAAAACTAATATAAAACAAAATTATAGTATTTTTTTTTTTTCAAACTTCCATTATTTTTGCAATTTTTTGAATTTTAAAAAAATCCTATGCATAACGATAGCCAATCTAATATAATTTAAAGAAATCTGAACAATTTTGTTCTACCTTGTTTAAGAACTGATCACGTCTGGAATTCATGGAGTTGCTTTTTTTGGAGGTGTTTGATGCCGAAGGCTACCACGGCTCCAAATATTAATATTTTTACTTCGAAAAATTTTATAATAATAATCAAAATACATGTAATCATATAGTAAAAAATTCCAAATTTCTTGAATATCATTGTTTTTTTTAGAGCTTTCACGATAGGGTACCCCCTTAATTCTGCTTTATTACTTATGCATAACCATATTTAATAAACACAATAAAAAATTAAACAGCAAAAAGCATTATAATTCTATTTAACAATCTAACAACTTTTTAAAATTCTCGGCATTATTTTTGTTAATTTATAACTATAATAAGCTAAAACGGTATCTTAATGTTCAAATTAAGATAAAACAACAAGTATAGAAATTTATGAAATTGGTGTATAGTAAAAAGTTTATAGAATGTTTACAAAAATATTTATGTAATAAACAATAAATTACACGCATGAGCACTTTCACTTAAGAGAAGCTGAAAGTATAAGAAAATTTCTCCTCCATATTTAGAACAATATTTCTGCGGCTACATGAACTTTTCAATTGTGGACATTTTATATTAGTATTAAAACGAAAAATATTCTAGAACAATAACAGGAACTTATTTCCGTTCAAAATTTGATTGTAATACATTATTTATTATTTGTGGATCGGACCAAGCTGTCTAGACTAGAGGTATATTTTCAAGGTAAAGGTTAATATATACACAACTTTAGTAAATAAATATGTATAATTATTCATTTCTATGTAATACTGGGAATCCTAAAATATTACAACACAACCTTGACTGTGGTAATAATAATTTTTATTTATTTCAGGTTTCAATGATGTCTGACTCTGGTGGAGCTACCGGAGAAATTACTCCAAGTACTGTAACTCACATAAAAAAGGAAGATATGAGTTTTACTGATTGTTCACCTTCAAATAGCGATATGTATTCACCATCTACTACTGTCATGCATGATGTTGGAGTAAGTTTTAATTTTATATGTAATTAAAAAATGTAAAATTATGAAGTATTTATTACATCTATCTTAAAAGATGGTTACAATAATGAATTCAATTTTAGTAACAAATAGTTTTTAATGTATGTTACAGTTGGAATTTGGAGAAAAGTATGAAACAAAAACACAATCTCCTGGAAGTCCCGATAGACAATATTGTTCGTCTACCACGCAACCTCATAACGATTCAGGACTTGGACATATGGAGGTAAGTAAATAAAATAACCTACCCTAACTATTTATAAACGTTTATTTATTTAATTATATATTTATATGTTTAATAATTAAGTTTATTTTCATAAAATGTAACTAAAATAAACATAAATGCACAAAAGAGATAAACACGAAATCTGAAATACATAGCATTATGTTCTTTTTAGTGATATATGTTGTCTAGACAATGTGACGTAATAAAAATGAATTTATTCATAAATCTTATTATTCAACTGTGTACACATATATGAATTTGATATTTGAATTATACTCCTCAATTCGATTCATTGACAATTATGAACATATTGTATACTGTAGAGAGATGAACGCTATAAAATATACGTAATTATTTATTTTAAATTTTAGGATAATATGAAGGAAGAAGATTCGCCTCGCAGGCTATGTTTAGTGTGCGGTGATGTTGCTTCCGGTTTCCATTATGGCGTTGCTTCCTGTGAAGCATGTAAAGCATTTTTTAAACGTACCATTCAAGGTATTAATTCTTAAATAATATTAAAATAAAAACGAATCTTATGACCTACTTTATGCCATTATTACTTTCTAAATTATTATGAGTTATATAATAATATATTAAATTATTAAAGTTTACTGTAAAACTTTTAGGAAATATCGAATATACATGTCCTGCTGCTGGAGAATGTGAAATAAACAAAAGAAGAAGAAAAGCGTGTCAGGCATGTAGATTTAGAAAATGCTTAAGATCAGGTATGTTAAAAGAAGGAGTTCGTTTGGATAGAGTTAGAGGAGGAAGACAAAAATATAGACGAAATCCAGATATGCCCTACCAAGTACAAGTTGTCAGTGCACAAAGACCATTACTTGCTTTAGAAGGTGAATTAAAACATTTAACAATAAATTTTCACGCGTTATATAAAATTTTATTACAGATATTAAAATGCTGGATTCTTTATCACAATGTGAACCCGATATTCTCGAAGTTAACACATCAGTAGATAACTTAAAACATCGTACATTAACAATTTTAAGTGATCTATATGATCGAGAATTGGTCGGTATTATTGGTTGGGCGAAACAAATACCTGGTTTTACAGATTTATCGTTAAACGATCAAATGCGATTATTACAAAGTACTTGGGCAGAAATTTTAACTTTAACATTGGCATATAGATCCTTGTCTATGATGTCTTTGGGAAGATTAAAATTCGCTTCAGATTTTTCGTTAGATGAGAAACAAGCTAGAGATTGTGGAGCTACAGAATTATACCAAATAGTATGTTATTAAATAAATAATTTAATATAAGTTTTAATTGATTTAAATTTTAGTGTTGTCATGTAGTTGAAAGACTAGATAGTTTATCGATTCTAAAAGAAGAATATTTTTTGTTAAAAGCACTTGTATTGGCAAATTCCGATGTTAAATTAGATGAATATCATTCATTAAAAAAGTTCAGGGATACAATATTATGCGCGTTATCGGATACTATCGGAATTTTAAGGTAAGACGCCATTTTTTTTCTGCCATAAAACAATTATTAACACTTCGAATTTAATATTTATAGGCCAACCGGCGCGTTGTTACATGTCCAGCAATTATTACTAGTAATGCCAGCTTTAAGGCAAGCAGACCAAGTAGTTCGTAAGTTTTGGTCCGAAATCCACCAACAAGATTTAGTCCCAATGAACAAACTGTTCCTAGAAATGCTGGAGGCATGTTACCGGTAGCCTAAATTTAAGAAAATCGTCAGTGTACAAAGCAAACGCAAGTAGGCCAGTATGAATTTATATTGAGAAAGAGTGATGTATGTAAGTATATTGTCTATTGACCAATGCGTGTTTTTATTCTTGTCTGTTAAATATTAGTGCATTATTATATTTATGAATATTATAGATTTATTTAGTCAACGCCAACTATTTAAATTTATTTAAGGTTATGTTCAAAACAAAAGAAAAAATATACATTATATAATTAAATATTTCAAATTAATTTACAATTATCTTATACAATTATAATTAAAATTAATTAAACATTATGCTTATGTGTAATATTTAATTTGTTTTTATAAAAGCTATAATTTTCATAAATATAGGTTATGTTCTATATAAATGCAACAAAGTACAAATCCTATTTATCTGTGCCATCGAATTAATTAAAAAAAAAAGTAATTAAACGCTTTGATTTAGACAATATACATCGATTGTTAGTGATAAGTACTGCATACATTAATTTTTGATTAAAATCGTTTTTGAAAATGGCATATATAATTCAAAAATTAATGAAAAAGTGGTCTGCAAGATAATTCAGAACCAATTTTTTAATTAATCTACAGTGATGATAATATAAGTTCTATTTTTATTTTTCATTTTTATGTATATATAGATAGTAATGTGCTTTTTTGCTTTTTAACTTGTGTCATTTTATAGATGCATAAGTATAAAAAAATATATTTTGGTTTTCAAATATTAACTATTTTATTTGTTATATTGTTAAAAAATTTGATTTTAACTTTGGACGACTATATGTATATAATTTATTTGAAGAAAGATAAATATATTTTTGAGGTATTTATTATAATATTTAAATTTTATTTTATCGACAATTTCGTAAATAATATATTACGTGAGTAATTAAATACTTAATTAATTTCAGATCTAATTATAATTATTTAATCACAATTGTTGATTATATACAATATTTTGTTTATTTATTTAATAGATTTTTATTTAATTTGAACATATTTATGAGTATAGTCATCGCCACGAATCAATGTAATTACATAAAATTTTACTTCGACATACGTTATTATCTTTTTCATCTTATTAACGCTTAGATGACATACTTAATTATTTTATTCGAAGAATTATATATATATATATAGTGTACACAGATTTTGTTTATATTGGTTATTTCTTTACAAAACGTTCGGCTTTTTCGAAATATATAAAACGTTTCAGAACGCGGAGCGGTAACATGTAAACGTATAATGATTACACAATTACATTGTTTCATGGCGACGACTATACATTGTTATTTGTTTGTCTCGAAAAAACTTGTTTTGAAATAGATCTCAATAATATTATATAGTTAATATTTGAACTCCTTTAATTCGCACTTATTCACAAAGTCATTTGAAAACTAATAAAAATGTAAATGCTGTTATTTTGTCATAGAATTTACAATTTAGTATATTCGGTGTATTGAAGTATTTTACTGTACTTATAATTTAGGTATGAATTTACAAGTGTATATCATTCGTATTTTTAGATTAGAGCAATCTATGGTTCCAATTAAAAAATGTATATATTAATTATTAATGAAATATTAATAACGCAATATTGCAAATATCATTTATTTCTTTACTGTAAGTGGTATCATCGTTCCATTATTCTAAATTTAATTGATTACTCTCAGGTATCGTATTGTTTATTAATTTAAAAATTTGTGATTAAAAATTAAATATAAAGTAGTTGCTTTATCACAGTTATATAAAGGATAGAAACAAACTTATTATGTAAATAGGGAGCAAATTGATATTTTAAATAAAATAAATTTTGCTCATTTCAGAATATGTGATTTTGCTGAGGGACAATATAGTAAAATTAAATATTAGTAACATTATTGTTACGTGTTTGTAAAACTTAAATAATCAATTATTTCTTCTAGATTAAATTGATTTTTAATTTATAATATCCTTCAGTCATTTTATTTACTCAAAAATAGTAACATCTTCGATAATGTAGACATTATTTTCCACTGTATTTAAGTAAATCTAATATAATAAATATTTATTTTTATACAGCCAAAATTATTAATATGTAATATTAGATAATCTAGAAAAAATTTCGGCAGTTTATACTTCGTATTTTTAAATAATATAATCAAAACTTTACAAATTATGCTTCCAAATATTTTTCCTGTAAACTAATCAAATTTTACATACATTAAAATGATATATTTCTGTTATTTGAAATCAAAACTACTGTAGACATAAATTGAAATGAATTGAGGTTATATTTTATATATTAATGTAACTAAATATTGACTCCTTACGAAGTTAATTATCAATATGCAGTGATGCAATAATGAGTCGTTTGTGCATAGAAAAATAATAAAAATAGATGCCTTTAGAGATTTTATTAACCTATTTTAAAACAACTTAAATAATTTATAATAAGTATCTTACCAATTACGTGGAGATTGATGTCTGCATATGAAAAAATTCTAGTAGTTTTGTATTTTATCCTTTTTATATCAGCGTATCATTTAGGGTTAGTAATGATAATAATATAATTGTGAATGATTAGATGATAGTGTCTTGTTGAATGGTACAATAAATATTGTTGAAATTTATATAGGGGTGGTTTTATTTTAATAAAATAACCACATTCTCTTTTGTTCTACAATCAAAAACATTTTGAATATAAAACATCGAATTTGAAATATCTATAGAATATGAATAATTTTTAGTTGCTACAAAATGAACGCAATCATACATACATAATAGAAATATATTTGACTTTTATCTTTATGAGAACAGGCAAATTATTAATTTAATACATTAGAAATTTCCATGGATTATTTTAGTTCACAAAACATGCATCGTTTTTTTTTTGTTTACAAATTAAAGCATATTGCATAAATAACTTGTGCGTTTAAGATTAAAATATTTTACACTTATATATAATAATAGTAGATAGGTACATATAATTCAGAAATGAAATCGAAAATTATATTTAATTAGATAATAAAGATAATCATAGTCTTTTAAATTTTGTTAGGTACATATCTGCTATGTGCTAAGTACAACTAATCAGGATTATTCTGTAAAATTAATTGCTTTTATTTATTAGTTACTTAAAGAATGAACATTTTAGAGAATATTATTGCTATTTAATACTATTATTGTTTACTGCATGTAAAAATAATATTAAAATTAGCAATAATATTACAGAATAGTCCTATAACAAAAATTGGAAGGCCTCGTTTATGTTTCGCTTTATTATAAATTTTAGCCTTTGGTATTCTCGAGTTTAACACAAGTCGAAATGCGTTTTTACAACTTTTTGTAATAAAAAAGCTAGTGATGGCTGAGAAGCCCGTCTATCTGGCAGTGTTGAACTTTATTTGCTGAATTAGATTATCTACTTAGTTTAGAAGGAATTCAAAAAATTAAAAAATATTTTGTTATTTGTTTCTGTATAAGAAAAATAAATATATAGTTTATATTTACACACTAAAAGCCACAGGATAAAAATATTTATTGTCAGAAATTTCTATTTATATACTTTAAAATAAATTACAATAAAAATAATAATTGTTGGGTTTTTAAATTATACGGCATTATCTCTTGTGTTGAGCATACTTTTATATGCATTTATTTTGAACGCGTTATTTTATTTGAATTCCAGCTAGTTTTTGAAAAATTACTCTATATTTTCAAATATTTAATTTAGAAAAATTAATTAATTTTTGTATCTCTCTAATTATAAGCAATAATTTGAATCGAAATTTTATAAATATTGGCCATTAATTACTTGTACAAAATAATTTTTTTATTTAAATTGTCGTAAATCTATATATTTTGACGTTTATTTAAATATCTATATGTATAAATTATGTATATTTATTAATATAGATTTTTTTTTCTAAATTTATTTTACAAATTTTTATATATTTTCATTCAATAAAGCACAGTTTAGTATCTGAGTCTAATATTAATAATCAAAATTTCACAAAATTATTTTTTATATAAACATTTTAATTTTGTTTTGATATATATTTATAGGTTTTTATAACTTATGAAAAATAATAAAAATTTGTGTTTTACTCGATGTATTTATATTTCTAAAAAAAAGGACAGCTACCCTGTGCTTCCAAAAAAAATTGAACAAAAAAGTTTTTTAGTTTCTAACTATTGATTTATATTTGTACAGGTGTTTTATTTTGTCCAAGGGTAGTTCTGCGTTTTTATAAATGTAGTTTTTGAAATATACTGTTGAACACAACTGGTAATATATACTAAGTATAATTGTACTTAAATCAGCGATATGTCCTATCATAGGCCGACAAATATTAATAGAAATTTAACCAGGACCATTCTGTAGGCTTTTAGCGAAAAATTTAAAATTTCCCAAAAATATTAGATTCTAAAAAATCTCTCTAATATATTTTGAAAAATTTTATCAAGGTAAATATGGTGGGTATGGTAAAATAAAAATTCAAATTAAATTCATAATCCTCTTCTATTTATTGTATATAAAACACACTTGATAAAATCACAAAATATCCTACAAAATGAATGATAAGACTACGAACATTTGACAATGTGGTCATGTGACATATTTCTCACAATTATTCTACAGAATCGCCCTGATTGTCTGCCCAAATATCTACAGATTCAAACTTTTTATTTTTTATCATTAATATGTGCAGTTAACAACGTCTGATTATGTATTTTTAATTTTTAATTTCCAATTATTTCACAAAATTAATTTATTTTATTTTTGTATACTGCACATTTTATGAAACAATTTATATACATGATGAAAAATATACAAATGTAAGTATTTTTTTTTAAAGATTAACACAATTAATTTTTTTACATAATGCCTAAATCGTATTTAGCAAAACTCAATCTAAAATATTACTATAATTTATAATACATACACATAAATTATTAACCATTGTTTTAGGCAATAATTATATATATTTTTTCGCAAAATTATTTCAATAACAAATAAAATTCATTCACCATTAGGAAATTAATTTCAAAGATTCACCTATCTTTTCATAAATTGTGCACTCTTATATTTAATAAATTAAAATTTAAATGAAAAAACTATCTACATATAAATGTATTTTTATCGCGATTTTTTACATTTTACAATTTTATGTATGTATATAATTTGTATCTAATTTCCAAACTGTGAATGAATTCGAACTGATCACATGTAGTATATTGTATTGAAAATGGCCATAAATGGAACAAAATACGTTTGACAAATATGCTGCATTATACCGAATGCAGTTTAGCGACATGAAACATTTGTGTAGGTACATTTTTCTTGTGTATTTTCTTCTCTGCGATTATTGCCTTAAACCTACGTTTAGCACACAACCTATACGTAACAACACATCTGACAATTACTGAAAATATGTTATGGCAGTACCTTACAATATTGCATTGTCAATATTGCAGTAAAATATACCACGATTTTACATTTGATACATTCAAAACTGAAATAAATTTATTTACATATAACTTATGTATGTATACATCATTTGTTTCAAACAATACGATTCGTTTTTGTTTTTTGCTATGAATGATAAATGTATTTTACCACGTATTTTTTTCACTTATTTTTTAATAAATAAAATAATTTATTTTTTAANTTATTTTTTATCATTAATATGTGCAGTTAACAACGTCTGATTATGTATTTTTAATTTTTAATTTCCAATTATTTCACAAAATTAATTTATTTTATTTTTGTATACTGCACATTTTATGAAACAATTTATATACATGATGAAAAATATACAAATGTAAGTATTTTTTTTTAACACAATTAATTTTTTTACATAATGCCTAAATCGTATTTAGCAAAACTCAATCTAAAATATTACTATAATTTATAATACATACACATAAATTATTAACCATTGTTTTAGGCAATAATTATATATATTTTTTCGCAAAATTATTTCAATAACAAATAAAATTCATTCACCATTAGGAAATTAATTTCAAAGATTCACCTATCTTTTCATAAATTGTGCACTCTTATATTTAATAAATTAAAATTTAAATGAAAAAACTATCTACATATAAATGTATTTTTATCGCGATTTTTTACATTTTACAATTTTATGTATGTATATAATTTGTATCTAATTTCCAAACTGTGAATGAATTCGAACTGATCACATGTAGTATATTGTATTGAAAATGGCCATAAATGGAACAAAATACGTTTGACAAATATGCTGCATTATACCGAATGCAGTTTAGCGACATGAAACATTTGTGTAGGTACATTTTTCTTGTGTATTTTCTTCTCTGCGATTATTGCCTTAAACCTACGTTTAGCACACAACCTATACGTAACAACACATCTGACAATTACTGAAAATATGTTATGGCAGTACCTTACAATATTGCATTGTCAATATTGCAGTAAAATATACCACGATTTTACATTTGATACATTCAAAACTGAAATAAATTTATTTACATATAACTTATGTATGTATACATCATTTGTTTCAAACAATACGATTCGTTTTTGTTTTTTGCTATGAATGATAAATGTATTTTACCACGTATTTTTTTCACTTATTTTTTAATAAATAAAATAATTTATTTTTTAACTTTAAATATTTATATTTTTTAAATTATTATATATTTATTTTGTAAATTTAACTACATAGTAGGTAATCTTTTTGAGATGTTCAAATTTTTATAAACATCTATTATATTTCATTCTTATAAAATAATGCAACATTGAATTTTAATTTTGTAATTATAATATAATAAATTGCATTATTTTATAATCATTTTTAAATAAATATTTTAGCAGTACATTGATACTGATTTTAGTACTTATAATACGGTGAAATGTTTTTTCAATCAAAATATAAGGATATTTTTGTTAAAAATAAAGTGTAATTATTAGTTTTATTTGTCCGATTATATTCTAAGTTTTTTTTTTTTAATTTAAATAAGTAACTAATTTGATGTTATTAAGGAAGATTAGAAATGTGATAAATATCCTTAAATATTGATTGTCTTTCGTAATAGATACGTGGTAATAAATTTGAAAAATAAAATATTTACGGTTACAATAATGAACGATGCAATGTGGTAATTCTGCACGGCTCTGTATTCACATTGTGCTCAAAATCATCGTACTTACGTACATACTGGGCCAACTAGAACCGTATACCATATTGATACTGCAAGTGGCACAGGATAAACCTCTTGAATCGAGAGGTAACAAGTTTTAAATTTGAAACTCCAATAACTAACCTTTTGTTAACTATCATGCGAGTCTGTAGGGATCAACACTCTTTGAAGAACACGGTTGTACATCATCAATCGGTAGCACCGTGTGCGGATTTTGCCGCGATGTGGATGGTACCGCGTCTATTTGGTAGGTGGACACGGACACGGAGGCTTTGTAATTGTGCGTTATTTGTAATGCAGTCTTTATGGGGCTTTCGTCGATCAAATGAGGTGAATCGGCTTGACGTTCTTGGAGCGTCATACTTGGATCTTCTGCTACTGGTTGGTATGGTTCTGTGCTGCATTTTTGTAGAAGTGTTAAAATTACACATTCCACGCAACACACGTAACCGAGGCACTGCAAAAATTTTTACCCATCAAATCAAGGTAGGTCATTTATTTCAAATCTGTTACATATTTTCCATTTTGAAATTAATGATATTAACAATAAAATATGACCTTTATGATTTTTAAAACATTGTATTAACTAGTAAAATTATACCGCCAAAAACCAGTAGTATTTTATACAATAAAAATAGTTTAACAAAACAACTATTCAATAAGATATTTATACAGAAGACTCCCAGATAACTCAACATTTTATAATACGAATTCCTATAAGGCTCCAAAGATATTGCGACGCATCAAATAAATGCATCTGCATCATAGTAATCGGAAAGGAAATTTCTCCGATTTCTATGGTCTGTTATAGTCGACGCCACGAATCAATGTAATTACATAATAATAAGCAGATATTTTACTTCGACATAGTACGTTATTATCTCTTTCATCCCACTCAGTTAACATATTTCTCTATAATGAGAAGTACGTGGCAACTTTATTCAAAAAATTATTTATGTAGTCTACGCAGATTTTGTTTACATTGGTTACTTTTCTATGGAGCGTTCGTATATATAGCAACAACGGCGAAAACTTAGAATCATGAGATAATTACATTATTTCGTGGCGACAACTATAGTATAAATTATAGCAATATAGATATATTTTTTAAAACCATTTAAGTTGTTACCATTAACTTAGCTTCGCATTATACAGAACGTGTTAAAGAATACTAAATTATAGAAGGATTGCCTGTATAGTTATTTTTAAAAATTTTAGGAAAATATATTTACTGGTAGCGTTAATTTATATCAAATAACTCTGTGTAAATAGTCTTATAATATAGTGCCACGTAAATGAAAGATTATGTAAGCATACAATTATTACGCAATTACATTGTTTCGTGGCGACGACTATACTTTAGATTATACATGTTATGCGAGAAATATTCCTATTCAGAACCACGCTATGAGTATTATACTTGAAAAAAAGTTAAATAATTAAAAAAAAAAAAAATACTCACCCCTGTGACAAGTAGCTGCTGGTGTGTCCATTTTGGTACCCACGAGAAAGCTTCGGATAGAAAAATCATATGAAAAATGAGAGACGATGAAATGAGGAACAAAACACTGATACTGACATAAAGCCATGCATTCTGTAACAATAGAATTGAAAATATTTTTATTTATCCTGCATTTGTAAAGTTTATTCATGATTACGTACCACTTTGCCCCAATTAAATGGGAATAGATAGACTATGTGTGATATATCTAGGAACAGTAATAGGCTTGTGACGAATAAACTGAGTAATGTGACGAACATCATGAGACGTAACCGGCCCACAAGCGGCAGCATGAAAAGACCCACTTTCACCGTACCCGATGTACACAAACACGCTAAGCAAGCCACTGTCGTTATCTAGAAAATCATACATTAATTTAACATTTTTGTAAAATTCAATATATTGACAATAAAACAAGAACGAAATATATTATAAATTATAAAAAAAAAACTTATTCATTCTACAAAACAAAAAAAATTGCTTATTAAAAAATTATCCTAAAAAGATTTAAAATATTAACTATATCGAAAATATACAATAGTGGTGGAGGTGCCTCATTTTACCAAATTATATCTATAATTTCAAATTTGAATGAAAAATTTATGATTATCGAATTATTATATACTAAATTTAAAATATTTACCCTCTGAAGNAAAAAAAAAAAAAAAAAAAAAAAAAAAAAAAAAAAAAAAAAACTAATGCTTACGTACTTATAAGAAATGTATTGGTGTTTCAAACAACTTAAAATTTTGTGATTATATTAATGATAGGTAATATAAAGTGTATAACACTTATAGTAAAATAAATGTATATAGAATACTTACAACTAATAATACCCGTATGATACCGGTGGGTGACTTGAGATGCGTGTGATCGCAGTAGACGATGACGCCTGAGAAGAGTGAGTGGTCAGGCGATGCGGACAAACGGTGGCGGTAGTTAGCGTGCGAGTCCCACGAGTGCACCGTGCCTAACGGTGATGGTGATTCATTATTATGATGGGCGCCAGTAGCACATTCGCATTCACACTCGCAACCACTCGCTCCGCAACCACCACCGGCCACCACCGCGGCCAAACCACCCAACTCACCACCTCCCGTCCGACTGCCTGCGATCTCAAAGTCCTGCAACACATCCACATCATCTACTACTGACATTATATCCAATGCCTGGAACGAGAAAAAATACAAAAACACATTTAATGATTGCATGATGATGATGAAGCCGATGCTGTGTATTGTGATTACATTTATATTTCTAAAAAAGCTGCTAAAGACTATTATGATGAATAACCAAACATTCTATCTTCATTTCTTATTTTTTTACACATTTATTCGATAATTTAAAAAAAAAAAACATTTTATTAATTATATTAATAAAATTAGTTTCACAAAAAGTTTTAAATTATCAAATAAATTATAAAATACAAACCTGATATCCAAATTCGTTAAAATTTATATACAAAATTGAAATGAAGATTAAATTCATAATTTATACCGAAAGTAATTTTAAAACTATTAAATATAAAACAATTTAGTTTTTATTTCATTTTGTAATTTCTAAATTCATCATAATAGTTAAAATATGAATGAATTAATGAATATGCGAAATGCAATATTTAACACACGTTACAATAATTTCAAATTACATGCAAAAAAACTGGTTCAAATCCAACAAAAAATTAATATATACCTTTAAACGATACATATATAAGTAAGCCATGATATTCAGACAAATGAAGTTCATGCGAAGTTTGGTGGAGGTGCCTAAGCAAAATTCAACTTGTTTCATACAAATAAAATATACTGTGATAAAATACACAAACTATATAAAAAAATAAAATCATTTCAATTTAATAAATAAAACTTTATTTACATACATAAATAAAACATACAAATAACACTATAAACATGCATTGTTTTACAACAAAAAATAAATTTCTAAAATATAAAAATAAAAATACTACAGTAAATAAATAATAAATAAAATAAATAGGTGATAGGCGGAACCTGAAAAACAAAAAAAATATATAAATTAATAAAATCATGCAATAAAACAAATTTTATTTAATATAATTTTAATAAATAAAAATGTAACAAGCACTATGTAATTATAAAAATACATAAATAAATTTGTCACCGTGACATCACTAAACCTTAAATTCGCCTGATTTGTAGGTAATATAAATTAAATAGAGGTAATGGACTAATATTTATGTATACAATCTAGATATACAGAGGAAAGGGGTATGAAATACATCTAAATTAACAATACATTATATTCATAAGCGCCTATATTTTATTTTAGGCAATTAAAAGTATAATCAAATTATTTTTTATTTGCCTAAATAAATAATATGACTATTTAATTAGTAGACATATTGAATAAAATAATTTCAAGTGTAAAAGTACTAGTTAAATAGTCATAGAGCGCTAGAATGGAAGATGTCACGTGGGTCTATTTACTTAATACAAATACATTGATAGATACATAAGGGGTACATATGCATTGCTGTAGTATTTATGTTATTTAACAACATATTTACCTGAATATCTTCAGGATTGCAGCTTGCGGGCTCCAGTTCTCTAATATCGTCCAACAAAAATTCTATTTCGTCAGTTTCATAAAGATCAGAAACCGACTTAATATATCGGCTTGACTCTGACTGCATGGCACTGGGCCCCAGTGCTTAGCTATGCTAAGTAGGGGTGCGGCCTTCTACACGTTGCCATTGCCCCTCTGCGCTCCTTCTGCCAGCACCCCAGCCCCACACTAAAGTCGACTCCCGCCAACCCTATGGCCACATTTATAATATGCCGTATGAAATAACCTAAAAAAATTATTAAATTTCATTCAATTATATCAACAACTTGCGTTACTACAATCTTATTAGTACATATATTATAAATTTAAAACAAAATATATTAATATCTAATATTTAATACTATACAAACTATGAATAATAACTTTAAATTTTCTATTCACTATAAAATAAATTAAAGAAAAATTCTAAAACAATCATGTTATGTAGATATGTACCGCCAAATTCATTTGAAACACTACATACAAATAACATACGTAATTCTCAAATAAAACATGTTAATATTATTATAAAATATGTATAAAAGTGTATAAAATTAATACTAGCTGTAAATCCATCTAATTTAAACGAAAAATTTAAGTCTATAACTTATAACCAATACATTAAACAACTATTATTTTAAACTAATGGATATTTGTAACTGCAAACTATTAAAATTTTGAATATAATGTATTTTGTTTTACTTAACGAGTGTGGTTTATTGAAGTTTGTGGAACAAAATTATCTCTGCAAGAAAACAGTACCTAACATGTGACTTCTTTAGAACCGTTTTTCCTTCAAAATCCTGGAAAATATTATAAACCACTGTTTGTATTCCAGTAGAAATAGTGTTATTTATTGCATAAATCATTTATAAAACGTTTAGTTTCAATTTGTCAACAGAAAATCGTAAATAGCACAGTAACACTCATATTATTATATTGTAATATACGTATAGAAAGCAATTATATTATTTATTTTATTAGTTACCTAATTCAAAAATGTAAATATTCCAACGTAAAAGTTTACATATTTATAAATGTTAGCGTAAATTATAAAAGTGCGTGCTCAACACAAGCAATACGCCATGTTTACGAATACTCTGACGTTCATACTATTTCCGGTTTTTAGGGATGAAAAAGGGGTGAATCCATAGACTATTATATTTATTCACCCTCTACTAGATGTCTCTACGAAAAAGCTCGAAAAAGCTTCATATTACAGGCGCGTTTTTTTGTATATCAAAGAATTTTATACAATAATCAATCAAAAAAACTCAAATTCAAAATCATTTTTCGATTTTTTTCTTCATTTAATTTTGAAATTTTATTATTAGATAACAATAATGTAATTTTGGTTGCATTAATATATGTATCCGCTCTACTTCTTTAATTAATTACGTTTTGAATAAATTATCATTAATTTTATATGCATGTAATTATTTTAAATACATTTAAGCCCTAAATTTACACAAACATTATAAATCTTTATCGAAATATTTAATTCTGACAGATCTCCATCTGCATAAAATGGGAGGTTAGTCAATTTGACGTTTTAGTTGTCAAACTATGAATGTGGCAATTTATTAATTAATTTAAAGTTTAAGATTATAATAATAATATACATGATGATGTCTGAAAAAGATCATGCTCCATTGAGCGTAGCATGTGTTCGTGCTTTGCATGACAAACTTTATGAAAAAAGAAAAGCTGCTGCTCATGAAATTGAAAAGTAGGTTATGTTTAAATGGTACTTATATTATTTTACGGTATCAATTTTTATAGGATGGTTAAAGAGTTTGCAGCTGTAAATAACACAAGTCAAATTAAACGTTTGTTAAAAGTTTTGGGTCAGGATTTTTGTACTTCTCAAAATCCTCATGCAAGGAAAGGCGGACTTATTGGTTTAGCAGCGATTGCTATAGCTTTAGGAAAAGTAATTTGAAATAAATATATTTAAAAAATTTAAGTGATAACTATTTTAATTGTAGGATACAAGTAATTATACATCGGATTTAATTTTCCCTATTCTTGCTTGTTTTTCCGATACCGACTTGCGTGTCCGTTATTACGCTTGTGAATCTTTATATAATGTTGTTAAAGTTGCACGTAGCTCAGTTTTACCCCATTTTACAAGCATTTTTAATGCACTTTCTAAGTTAGCTACAGATCCTGAACAAAATGTTAAATCTGCGGCGGACTTATTAGACAGATTAATGAAGGTAATAATTAATTTATTATCAATTTAAGTATATAATATGTAATAAATTTATAGGATATTGTCACAGAAAATCCTTCATTCAATTTGGTCACCTTTATGCCTTCATTAAGAGAACGTATTTATACTAGAAGTGGTTTTGCTAGACAGTTTATTATATCATGGATATCAGTATTAGATGCAGTACCTAATATAGATTTAATACTTTATTTACCTGAAATTTTAGACGGTTTATTTAAAATGCTTGAAGATACAACTACAGATATAAAAAAATTGTAAATTTTAATAATAATTTATTTTAATAAATATACATAAAATTTAATTTTTAAGGTGTGAAACACAATTAGGTGAATTTTTAAGAAGCATTAAAAAAGATCCTAGCCGTGTAGATTTTGCATCAATGATTAATATTTTAATTACACATGCTCAAGCTACAGATGAGTTAGTACAAGTAAGTAAATATATAACACTTTTTAACTAATCTAATTTTCCTGCCTAAGAATGTACTAACATAATTTTAATTCGTGTTTAGTACACTGCAATAAATTGGATAAAAGAATTTGTACAATTATCGGGGTCTACAATGTTACCGTACATGTCTGGAATATTTACTGCTGTATTACCTTGTCTTGCTTATGACACTGATTCGCGGAGAAGTATCCTTATTTTTATTATTTTTTTCATAAAATTCAATCAGCATTAAGGTTAAGTTATTGTTCTATGTAGTATTTAATAACTTTTTAGAGCTTGTAGAATTAATTAATCGCATATTTTTTCCTAGTTTGCATGATTTTTATTTATTTTGATGCTGTTTGGATTTATATATTTATTTCTTAATATTTGGTAAAACTATATTCGATACTTTTCTAATATAGATTATAATAAAAAATAAATTCATATATTTTTGCCAAATATATGTAGAATTTGCATTATGCATGCTAAATCTCTAATTTTAACATTATTGCACATTTTCTGTTTGCATGAGTAGTTACATTAGTGTTTTTTTCCTTAACGCAGAAACAGACATCAAAGAAACTGCAACAGCCGTCAATTTTACATTAATGAAACTAATTGCAATGTCAGTTGAACAAAGCGAAGAAATTACTTCACTTGCAGTACAAGATACTACAGTTACAGCTTCTGGAGGTATTTACTTGTTTTATTTTGAAATATAAATTATTATAATGTTTATTTATTTAGATGACGGAAATAATAGTACATTAAGTGTTACATCGGATAAAGTTGATCTTAACGCTGTTATCGAAGTACTTACTCAGCACTTAATGCATAATTCAGTACAAACTAAGGTAGCTGTTCTTCGGTGGATTTTGCATTTATATACTAAAATACCAGTACAAGTAATTATAAATAAATTAAATATTTTAATTTAGTTTCACATATTTTTTTTATTTAGATGTTTGGACAAATTGATAAACTATTTCCTACATTACTTCGTACATTATCAGATTCATCTGATGAAGTTGTACAACACTGTTTAGTTGTATTAGCTGAAATAATATCTTCTCCGGCCGGATTTGATGCTAAAAATAATTTAACAGGTATTTTTTAACTATATTAATATCATAAAACAATAATATATGTATTTTAAATTTTAGTTGCAACAAAAGACGAATTGACTTCTAAAATTTCACAAAACATGAGTCCTTATTATTCTAAATTTTTAATAAGTTTACTTCAATTGTTTAGTCAAGATAAAAACTTGTTAGAAAACAAAGGATCTTTTATTATCAGGTAGTTTTTAAAATAATATTATGTTTTAAAATGTTCAAATGTATTTTATTTCAGGCAGTTATGTTTATTGTTAAATGCGGAAGATATTTATAGAACTCTTGCACAAGTTCTAAAAGAAGAAACAAATTTAAAATTTGCAAGTTTAATGGTAGAAACTCTGGGTATGATTTTATTAACATCTTCAGAATTATTCGAGCTTAGAACTCGTTTGAAAGACCTTGAAACTGATGTAATAATTCTTAAATATAAATATTTAATTAAAAATATAGTATGTTATTTTTCTAGGAATGTTGTTCTTTATTTGTTTGTTTATATGAAACATGGTGCCACAATCCGGTAGCGACTGTCGCATTATGTTTATTAACTCAGAGTTATTCACATGCTTGCGATCTGATACGTATATTGTATCCTTTATATCAATTTAAATTTAAACCCTTAATAAGAATAAAATTATTTCCTTAACTTTAATAAAGTGGTAATTTGGAAGTTACCGTAGAATTTTTAACCGAAATAGATAAATTAGTACAACTAATTGAATCGCCGATTTTTGCATGTACGTATTTATTATATTATGAAAATATTCGATTTAAAATTTTTCGTTAGATTTAAGGTTAGAATTACTTGAAGTACCATGTGATCAACATCTAGTTAGAGCTTTATACGGCCTACTAATGTTGTTACCTCAAACGGAAGCTTTTCATACTTTAAGAAAACGTTTAGCTTGCATTCCAAGTTTACATTTATATTGTGATAACAAGTATGTTAATACATATTTGCAAATTATAACTTTTATATTAATCAATTATTTTCCAGAAACCCTACGGAACTTAAAGCGCTTCCACCTAGGTTACAAAAAATAGATTATAATAAATTACTAAAACATTTTATTGAAGTACAACAGAAACATAAAAGTAATAAACAGTCCCAAAGAGTAAGAAATATAGCTTCTCTTGAAAGAGAAATTAGTAAACTAGAAGTTTAATATTAATTAAGTTTAAAATGTATTTTAAGCTGTATATTATTCAAATTAATATTTTATTATTATCCATATACATATTGTGCTTTCTTATATTTACTTTATAATATATTTATATGACCATGAAATTGTTTTATTTATACAACAATATTTATGTTTTTCATTTATTTTTCCTGAGAAACCAACAAAGTAAGCGTAAATAATATATTATTTACGAAATAAAAATAAATCAACTTCGTTATATAAATAAAAAACAAGTTTTGTTTTTATTAAAATTCATACAGCATAAAAATTTATATTTTTCATTACAATTTTCATTTTGTAGAAAATACGTATTTAAAATTTTTCTTTTGAAGAATTGATATCCGGTTTTCTATCTCATCTTATTAATAAATGATGTCAGCACCGTAGAAGCTGAGTTGTGCGCTTCGTCGTTTTTCGTTAGTTCGCACAGCAGTTGCCATGGGGTTGTATTGCTGTGTTGCCTTCGCCTTTGGAAAAGGCAGTATGCAGCAGCGGTCGTCAAGATGGCTGCGAGCGATAGTAAAGCTCCGCTTAGATATGTTAAAAGAGTGCAATTTGGTATACTCAGCCCAGATGAAATAGTATGTAAACTGTTATTTATGATACTGTTTACTTATTGAATATATTTTTGTGTGGGAAATAAGAGTTTCTTTTGTGTATCTTGAAAATCATGTTTTGAGTGCGAACTTCAACCTTCATTTTGTATTGTGCAATGCGTCACAACATACAAAAATGAGTACTTTCTAGTATAACATGTTTTTATTTATGATTCTTGAATAAATTGATGTACCAAATTTTGTGAATTGTGTTTATGCAGTATTTACTGTATAAAATGCGAATGTACCTATTTTATTAGTTATCACGTTTTGCGCCACTTGTAGGCACAACAATGGCGGAAAATGCTCTATGTATTATTTTTGTAAAATGCTTTCCCTTATACTTACGATTTTAATTTTGATAATTAAAATTAAAAAGTATAGTCGATATTAGTTTATGTATTTAAAGAAATTTTTCTTTATTTTCTCAATAAAAAGCATGGCTTTAAACATTTTGTATTTTCTTCTAGATTATAAGTATGTATCCTGTAGTATATAATAGAATAGATTTTAGCATGGATTTTAATTCCAAACTTGTAATTTTAGCGACGTATGTCCGTTACGGAGGGCGGCATTCGCTTTCCTGAGACCATGGAAGCTGGCCGCCCTAAGATGGGGGGACTAATGGACCCTCGCCAAGGTGTTATAGATAGAAATTCTCGATGTCAGACATGTGCTGGAAACATGACAGAATGTCCAGGACATTTTGGTCACATAGATCTTGCAAAACCAGTGTTTCATGTTGGTTTTGTAACAAAAACTATTAAGATTCTCAGATGTGTTTGCTTTTTCTGCAGTAAATTACTTGTCAGTCCTGTAAGTATAATTTAAAAGTCCTGTACTTAAAATAGATTAGGAAATAATTATTTGTATTTTCAATTAGACTAATCCTAAAATTAAAGAAGTTGTCATGAAATCTAAAGGACAGCCACGTAAACGTTTAGCTTTTGTATACGATTTATGCAAAGGCAAAAATATATGCGAAGGTGGTGATGAAATGGATGTTAATAAGGAAGTTGAAGACCCTTCTGGTAAAAAACAAGGCCATGGTGGTTGCGGTCGTTATCAACCAAATATTCGTAGAACTGGATTAGATTTAACAGCAGAATGGAAACATGTTAACGAAGATACACAAGAAAAGAAAATTACCCTAACTGCGGAAAGAGTTTGGGAAATTCTAAAACACATTACAGATGAAGAATGTTTTATATTAGGTATGGATCCCAAATTTGCACGTCCTGATTGGATGATAGTTACTGTATTACCCGTACCACCACTTCCTGTAAGACCTGCTGTTGTTATGTACGGATCAGCAAAAAATCAGGTATTTATTTTTTAAAATGAATTTTAAGGGTTGTATAATTTTATAAATATATTTTCAGGACGATTTAACACATAAACTTGCTGATATTATAAAATCTAATAATGAATTACAACGAAATGAAGCTGCTGGTGCAGCAGCTCATGTTATTCAAGAAAATATTAAAATGTTACAGTTTCATGTAGCTACTTTAGTTGATAATGATATGCCTGGTATGCCTAGGTAAATAAATAAAATTATTTTATTAAAAAACATTTTTTAATATGTAATTTTTTAGGGCTATGCAAAAATCGGGTAAACCATTAAAAGCTATAAAAGCTCGTTTGAAAGGAAAAGAAGGTCGTATTCGAGGTAATCTTATGGGTAAACGTGTGGACTTCAGTGCACGTACTGTAATTACACCAGATCCTAATTTACGTATCGACCAAGTAGGGGTTCCTCGTAGTATCGCACAAAATTTAACTTTTCCAGAAATTGTCACACCATTTAATTTTGAAAAGTAAGTAATTAAATATCAATGTTTTTATTTCGAAATATGAGATAAAATAATGTTATTGCATCATAATATCTTATCTTTAGAATTAATTATGTCTAACAAATTTCATTTTTTTTTATTTTAAAGAATGATGGAATTAGTTCAAAGAGGAAATTCACAATATCCAGGAGCAAAATATATTGTCCGTGATAATGGCGAACGTATTGATTTAAGGTTTCATCCAAAACCGTCAGATTTGCATTTACAATGTGGCTACAAGTACGTACTTGCATTTTTAAATGTAATAGGCTTTATAATAAACAATATTTTTATTTTATAGAGTTGAAAGACATATTAGAGATGGTGATTTAGTTGTGTTCAATCGTCAGCCAACTTTACATAAAATGAGTATGATGGGTCACAGAGTAAAAGTTTTACCGTGGTCAACATTTAGGATGAATCTTAGTTGTACGTCACCATACAATGCTGATTTTGACGGAGATGAAATGAACTTACACGTACCGCAAAGTATGGAAACACGAGCTGAGATTGAAAATATTCATATTACTCCAAGACAAGTAAATATTTTAATTAGTGCACTAAAGAGCAGAGTAATGTCAATTTTTTTTATAGATTATTACTCCGCAAGCTAATAAACCCGTTATGGGTATTGTACAAGATACCTTAACTGCTGTCCGAAAAATGACAAAACGTGATGTATTTATTGATAAAGAACAAATGATGAACCTTTTAATGTTCTTACCAATTTGGGACGGTAAAATGCCTAGACCAGCTATTTTAAAACCAAAACCTTTGTGGACAGGAAAACAAGTATTTTCTTTAATTATTCCCGGTAATGTCAATATGATTCGTACGCATTCCACACATCCTGACGAAGAAGATGATGGGCCTTATAAATGGATTTCTCCTGGAGATACTAAAGTAGGTTATTGTTAATTAATTTGTAATTATATTATTTTCATTTTATTTTTGTATTATAGGTAATGGTAGAACACGGTGAATTAGTTATGGGTATTTTATGTAAGAAAACTTTGGGAACATCAGCTGGTTCTTTGCTTCACATTTGTTTCTTAGAATTAGGACATGATGTTTGTGGAAGATTTTATGGTAATATTCAAACTGTAATCAACAACTGGCTTCTCTTAGAAGGTATGCATAACAAAAAATTCATTGTTTTTCACTAAAATCATATAAAAAAAATTAATTGGACCAAGGTTATACAAAGATGTGAAATATAAAAATTATTTTTATGCATCTAGGTCACAGTATTGGTATTGGTGACACAATTGCCGATCCTCAAACATACGTAGAAATTCAAAAAGCTATTAAAAAAGCCAAAGAGGATGTAATAGAGGTCATTCAAAAAGCTCACAATATGGAATTAGAACCTACACCTGGTAATACCCTTCGACAAACTTTCGAAAATCAAGTAAATCGTATTTTGAACGATGCTCGTGACAAAACTGGTGGTTCTGCTAAGAAATCTTTGACTGAATATAATAATTTAAAAGCTATGGTCGTTTCTGGTTCTAAAGGGTCAAATATTAATATTTCTCAGGTATATTTTATTTTGAAATATAAAATGTATATATTAATCGTTTATTTTGTTCGTAGGTTATTGCCTGCGTAGGTCAACAAAACGTTGAAGGTAAACGTATTCCATTTGGTTTCCGTAAAAGAACATTGCCACATTTCATTAAAGACGATTACGGTCCTGAGTCAAGAGGTTTCGTAGAAAATTCATATCTTGCCGGATTGACACCTTCAGAATTTTATTTCCACGCTATGGGAGGTAATTATTAAATTAAATTAAATGCAAATAAAATATATATTTACAAATTGTATTGTTTCTCATAGGTCGTGAAGGTCTTATTGATACTGCTGTAAAAACCGCCGAAACTGGTTATATCCAGCGTCGTTTGATAAAGGCTATGGAATCTGTAATGGTAAATTATGACGGAACAGTACGTAACAGTGTTGGTCAACTTATTCAGTTACGTTACGGTGAAGACGGTCTTTGTGGTGAAATGGTAGAGTTCCAGACTTTACCAACAGTTAAATTAAGTAATAAAGCATTTGAAAAGAAGTTCAGATTTGATCCTAGTAATGAAAGATACCTCCGGCGAATATTCAATGAAGATATCATTAAACAATTGATGGGTTCAGGAGATGTTATTTCTGAATTAGAAAGGGAATGGGAACAATTATCACGAGACAGAGAAGCATTGAGACAAATTTTCCCTAGTGGTGAATCAAAAGTAGTATTACCATGTAATTTACAACGTATGATTTGGAATGTACAAAAGATTTTCCATATTAACAAACGGTCACCGACCGATTTAAGTCCAATTAGAGTAATTCAAGGTGTAAGAGATTTATTGCAAAAATGTGTGATTGTAGCCGGTGAAGATAGATTGTCTAAACAAGCTAATGAAAACGCTACATTACTTTTCCAATGTTTGGTTAGGGCAACACTTTGTACTAAATATGTAAGCGAAGAATTTAGATTAAGTACCGAAGCGTTTGAATGGCTTATTGGTGAAATTGAAACGAGATTCCAACAAGCTCAGGTAACATTATTTATTTTAAACTATTTATTTGAATATTAAATTTTTTAATAATTATTTTAGTGCGCCCCTGGTGAAATGGTCGGTGCTTTAGCCGCTCAGTCTTTGGGCGAACCTGCTACTCAGATGACATTAAATACTTTCCATTTTGCTGGTGTATCATCAAAGAACGTAACATTGGGTGTACCCCGATTAAAAGAAATTATTAATATTAGTAAAAAGCCAAAGGCTCCTTCTCTAACTGTATTTTTAACTGGTGCTGCTGCTAGAGATGCAGAAAAAGCGAAAAACGTTTTATGTCGTCTTGAACATACTACATTAAGAAAAGTTACTGCTAACACAGCTATTTATTACGATCCCGATCCACAAAATACCGTCATTCCAGAAGATCAGGAATTCGTTAATGTTTATTACGAAATGCCTGATTTCGATCCAACTAGAATTTCTCCGTGGTTATTGCGTATTGAATTAGACAGAAAGAGAATGACTGATAAAAAGTTAACTATGGAACAAATTGCTGAAAAAATTAATGCTGGATTTGGTGATGATTTGAATTGTATTTTCAACGACGATAACGCTGAAAAATTGGTATTACGTATAAGAATTATGAATTCCGATGACGGTAAATTTGGCGATGCAGGTGCTGATGAAGACGTTGATAAAATGGATGATGATATGTTCTTGAGGTGTATTGAAGCAAACATGTTATCTGACATGACACTACAAGTACGTGAATTGTTAATATTTCATTTGACTAAAATACTAAATGTTTATTTTATTGTAGGGCATTGAAGCTATTTCGAAAGTATACATGCATCTTCCACAAACTGACAGTAAAAAACGTATAGTAATCACAGAAACCGGTGAATTTAAAGCTATTGCTGAATGGCTTTTGGAAACTGATGGTACATCTATGATGAAGGTTCTTTCGGAAAGAGACGTTGATCCTGTAAGAACATTCAGTAACGATATTTGCGAAATCTTTGCTGTAAGTTTGAGATTATGTAAATTAATTAAATATTACTTTAAATGTTATTTAATTTTTATAGGTATTGGGTATTGAAGCTGTTCGTAAATCAGTTGAAAAAGAAATGAATGCTGTCTTACAGTTCTATGGTCTTTACGTAAATTACCGTCATCTTGCTTTGCTTTGTGACGTAATGACTGCTAAAGGTCATCTTATGGCTATCACACGTCACGGTATTAACAGACAAGATACTGGTGCTCTTATGAGGTAAATTTATATAATTTTTTAAAATGTAACATTACTTAATAAAATTATTTTTTAGATGTTCATTCGAAGAAACTGTAGATGTATTAATGGACGCCGCATCTCATGCTGAAGTAGATCCAATGAGAGGTGTCTCAGAAAATATTATTATGGGACAACTTCCAAGAATGGGCACAGGTAAATAAATTGTTGAATAATGATAAAACTATAATATTAACTATATAAAATATATTTTCTAGGTTGTTTCGATCTTTTATTGGACGCAGAAAAATGTAAAGCTGGTATAGCCATTCCACAAGCAACAGGTGCTGATATTTTATCATCTGGAATGTTCTTCGGTGCGGCTGCAACACCAAGCATGAGTCCAAATATGACACCATGGAATCATGCTGGTACACCTTACGGCGCAACGAGTGAATGGTCACCGTTGCAAGGTCAGTATGGTCAGTATCATTTTTTAAATTATTATTCTATTATCGTATTATGTAAAATATATAAACATGTAATTTGATTTAAAAAATAATTTTACATAATTCGAAGTATTTATTTTTTGTTTATTATATGTGAATTACGTAAAATTAATGTTTGTCGAAAACAAATTTATTTTTATAGGTTATTTGGGTAGTGGTGCAACTCCTGGTGGAGCAGCATTTTCGCCTTCTGCATCAAGTGATGCTTCTGGAATGTCACCAAATTATCCATGGGCTCAAAGCCCGGCTATGTCACCGTATGGTGCTTCCCCTCGCGGTCAATCGCCATCGTATAGTCCATCAAGTCCCGGATTTGCACCATCTTCTCCGGGTGGAATTAACCCTACTTCACCTGTTTATTGTCCAACTTCACCAGGTTATTCACCAACTAGTCCAAACTATAGTCCGGCTAGTCCATCTTATAGCCCAACATCACCGAGTTATAGTCCAACATCCCCAAGTTACAGTCCTACATCTCCATCATATAGTCCAACAAGTCCAAGTTATTCTCCAACTTCACCTAGCTATAGCCCAACATCTCCTAGTTACAGTCCTACAAGTCCTAGCTACAGTCCTACTTCACCTAGCTATAGTCCTACATCTCCTTCATATAGTCCTACATCTCCTTCCTATAGTCCTACTTCACCAAGTTATAGTCCAACTAGTCCAAGCTATAGCCCCACAAGTCCAAGTTACAGCCCTACAAGTCCAAGTTACAGTCCGACTTCACCATCGTATAGCCCAACTTCTCCAAGTTATAGTCCTTCATCGCCGAGATATACGCCTGCGTCTCCTTCATACAGTCCAACTTCACCAAGTTATTCACCTAGTTCGCCTCAGTACTCACCGGCTTCACCAAGTTATTCACCTAGTTCACCAAAATACAGTCCAACTTCACCGAGCTATAGTCCAACATCTCCGAGCTTTGCTGGAGGAAGTCCGCAATACAGTCCGACGTCGCCTAGTTATAGTCCAACGTCACCAAGTTATAGTCCTTCATCACCGCAGCATACACCAGCTGCAAGTAGTAGATACAGTCCATCAAGTCCTAATTACAGTCCTACTTCACCAAATTATTCACCAGCAAGTCCACAATATTCTCCAAGTAGTAGTAAATATTCACCAACATCTCCGACATACACTCCTACATCGCCGAGTTATAGCCCGGCAAGTCCTGTGTATTCTCCTGCACAACCTCCAAGGTATTCTCCATCATCACCAAGCTATAGTCCTGCAAGTCCCAGTAGGGATCCAGAAAATTAGTAAGACAACTCATTTTTAATTTAAATTTGTTATGTTGTGCATGTAGTTAATTTTGTGCGCAATATAAGAAGGCACTATTTTAATAAAACTGATTTTCATGTTTTAGTTTAATTTTTTGTTAGTTGACATGAAAACGAATTAAATATTTATCAATGGCTTATTATGCTTAACTCTGTAATATTAATTGTTAGTTAAAAAAATTTTAATAAAAATAAAAAATCTCAAAAATATTTTGCAGAGTTAGGTAAATTTTTTAATTTTAATGACATAAATGAACTGAATGTAGTTTAGTAATTTAATCATTTTATTACCATTTAAGAGAAAAATATTTTTCAACTATTTTTTGTGCCTTGTGATTATATTGCATTATAATTGTTAAAAGTTTATACTATTTAACTAAATACACTCGATATTGTCATTTCCTTTTGACAATCTTAGTTATTTGTAGTAGTCATAAATACACGGATTTAATTGATGTATTAAATCTGTGATCATATCCAAATAAGAGGTTATTTAATTAGATACCTGAGTTTTATTAATATTCATTTTGTTCTCATGAATAAAAATATAAAAAATGTGGTGACAAAAAAAAATATATGTATATATATAAATATTTATAATTTTTTAATAGATAATGTACCTATTGTTCTTTAATAAAAAAATTATAAAATTCATTTTTACTTCTTACTATATAGTTTTTAATATTTAATTTTAATTTTTTTATTAAGAATTATTTTTAATTTAATTAGTCGTAACTATTTTACACAATTAAATATATTCTTATTTGTTAATTTGGTCTTGTAATGGTGTACGTTTATTGTTTTATAGTTGTGTACATTGGTCACTAGAATTAATTTCTTTTTTATTATTTTTAAGGTCCTGTTGAATAGTTTCTAATGTTTTCCCTTTCGTTTCCGGTACGAAATAATAAGAAAATAAAACACTAACTAAACAAGAACACCCAAAAGTAAAGAAAGCTGAATACATTCCAAATGTTTCTGTTAGAAAATAAAATAACTTTGAAGTAATACTAATCATTGCCGCATAATATATCGCCATAACACAGAGAGCTTTTCCTTTAACACTCGCAGAAAACATTTCACTTAGTAATAAACTAGGAACTGTTCCTAAACCAACACTATAAATAACAATAAAACTTATCATAACTACAAGTGGTACCCAACTAATATAACTTGTATCGAAATCCGTTGCTTCAAGCAAATAAAAATAAATTCCACCAAGATTTAACATAATTCCAGCTCCAATTGATGAATAAATCAACAAGGGTTTTCTTCCAAATTTTTCTAATAATATAGATCCAGAAAATGTCATTGTAAATTGAGTTGCTAAATAAATTAAAGTTGCAACAATTGGTGAAATATCACCACCAGCTTGAATAAAAATTGTTTGAGTGAATAAACTTAGCGCAGAAATCCCACTGAATTGTTGAACGGATCGAATACCCAGCATTATAAACAATGATTTCCTGTTGCTTTTAATACAAAATAAATCTTTTATAGTACCACGTTCGGACATTTGCCTTTTTATATCGCTCTTCATTTGTAATAGTTCATCCTCAACATCACATCGCCGTAGAAATGTTAAAGATTTTTTTGCGTCTTCATATCTACCTTTAATTAGATAGTAATATGGACTTTCAGGCATCCACATAAAAGTAATAAGTAAAATAATTGGGAATATTGCGCAAACAAGAGCTGTTGTTTGAATAGAAAAATACGGTGCAAATGAATTAATAAAAACCATTCCAACAATCATCGCTAATGATAAAGAACATCCTAAAATTCCTCGTATTTTTGGTTCGGTCACTTCTCCAACGTACATTGGATACATAATAAATAAAAATCCGTCCCCTATACCAGCTATAAATCTTCCAATATATAACATATATACATTTTGAGCGAACGCAATAAACATCCATGCCACAAAAACTGGTACTCCGATTAATAAAATTCCGTTTTTTCGACCGATTATGTCTGCAAGATATGCGGCTATCGGCGCTCCAAGAATATCACCAATAGGGAATATTACTGTAACTAAACTAGCTTCGTTTGAGGTAATATTTAGGGGGTAATCAGGCTCCAGTAATTTTGGAAATGATGGACTGGACCAAGAGTAGTGCATGCCAAGAGCGAACGAACTTATACTTGCTATAAAAAAGAAATTTGATTTAGAAAATTCTTTTAAATAGCACTTATTCATTTTATGTTAGATAAAGGTAAGTGAATTTTTAATAATAATTTCAATTATGCTAAATATTTAGAAATTATATATGTCGTTAACTTACATCATTATTTTCGAAGTAAGAATTTAAATTTATAATAGAGATAAATGCATAGAAAATTATATAAATGTTATGAAATAAGATAAAATTCAATATTTTTTATATTAAAGACAAGGTAAAATAATATTTTGAAAGTAAATATCATTTAATAAGGAATACATTGATACGAAAAAATTAATCAAAAAGTTTAACATTAATATATTTTCAAATTAATATTATAACTTACCAGTTAATACTGCTAGAATCTGTGGCCATTGTTTACTGTTTTTATTTAGAGATGTTTTCGAATCCATTATCAATTATAATACCAATTAAATTTTCCCTGATATCCAACAATTATTTAAATGTCTCAGTAAAATACATTTCACAGCTCTACACTCAAAAAATGGTTAATGTATGAACAATTTCATTAATGTTTTACATATAAATGCTATATAAATAATGATAACGCTCTTTTAAAATTATCTCCCTTTGTTACTAGGAAAGATTTAACAGTCATTTTAGCATTACGCATACAATTAAAGTGGCTACATCATTCCCAAAAATTTCACCTATTAGATAAAGGTTTAACCTTTCGTGTACATATTTGACATTTTCAGGACATTTTCAGCACATTTTCAGCGCGCATGTCTAAATTGAAAACTGAGATTTCAAACATTTTTAAGCAAGAATCCAAATTATTTAAACTTTTTTTCACAAATATCTTATTAAATTTTAATTTTTGATTTTGAATTCATAAAAAAACAAAGATTTTTCAAAATGTATTATATATATTAACAGTCAGATATGTGGGGCGGAGGAGTCCACGACAAATTTAAATGCGTATATGTATTTAAAGAGTACACATTTTTCGGCTTTTATCAAATTATAAATAATGAAACATATGAATTATACAAATTAATGTCAAAGTTTTTTATTTATTTTGTGTTTAGAACGCAAATGATTTAATTTAATTAAAAACACGAGATAATAATTAAAACAAATCATTATTAAATTTAGTCTAAATAAATAATTGAATATTATAATTTTTATAGATTTATTTAAATGTATTTATCTAAAGCATAAAATAATCATGATTAATTCTAAGAATAAAATTTAATTTTATTTGAAATAATGAAAAAAAAAAAACATAAATATTTATAATATAGTTTATTTTTACATAAAAAAATTAATTTACAACAAGTGAAATAAATTACCTAAACCTAATTGTCAAAGTATTTAAGCTATCGTCATAATTTTAGTATTATCTTTATTGTTATTATTATTGTTATTTGTATCACAATTGCCTTTTAAATATTGTTGAATATCTTCAAGACTTTTACCTTTCGTTTCAGGTACAAAATAATACGAAAAAATAACAGTACAAAAACTTAAAACACCAAAAGTTATAAAAGACGCGTACATACCATAAGAATCCGTTAAAAATGAAAATATTCGCGTGATAATACTTGCTAATAAGGCGTAATAAATACACATAAAAAACAATGCTTTTCCTTTGACACTCGCGGAAAATAATTCACCCAACATCAAACTCGGAACAGTGCCTAATCCAAGTCCATAAATTACGATGAAACCCACCATAGTCACTGTTGGAATCCAATTAAAATCAGTTGTATCTATTGTTGTCATTTCTTTAATATAAAAATAAATGCCACCGATGATTAACATTTTCCCAGTTCCAATCGACGAGAATATTAACATAGGTTTTCTTCCATATTTATCAACTAATACAGAACCACAAATGGTCATAATTAGTTGTGTAAGAATGTAAATAATTGTTGAAATAATTGGCGAAATATTGCCACCTGCTTGCATAAAAATAGTTTGCGTGAACATGCCCAGTGCTGCACATCCGCTGAATTGTTGAACACTTCTTATTCCCATCATTACTAAAAGTGCCTTTCGATTGCTTTGTATACGAATCAAATCTTTAAATGATCCTCTTTCCGACATTTGTCTATTCACATCATGTTTAAGTATTTCTAAATCTTTTGTAATATCACATCTTCTTAAAAACTGAAGTGCTTTCCTCGCTTCTTCCTCTTTTCCCTTCATTAATAAATAATAAGGCGATTCAGGCATCCAGATAAAACAGAATATAGCAATGATTGAAAATACGGCAGATATATACGCAGTGTTTTTAATTGACAAATAAGGTCCATAGCAATTAATTGCAAGTACTCCTAAGATATTCGTCACTGATAACGAGCAGCCTAAGACTCCTCGTATTTTCGGTTCTGTTACTTCCGCGTTATATATTGGACTCACAATAAATAAGAATCCTTCGCCCATTCCACTGATAAATCTGCCAATATAAAATGTTAAAACATTTTCTGCGAAGCCTATGAACATCCATGCGCTGAAAACTGGCACTGATGTTAGAAGGATTACATTTTTGCGACCAATTACATCAACTAAATAAGCTGCCAACGGTGCACCGAGAAGATTGCCGAGAAGTGCGATTACTGCGATATTTGAGGCTTCTGATGGAGTTATCCGGATTGGAAATGAATCTGAGAGAATTATTGGCAAGGACGGTGATGGCCATCCATAGTGCATTCCCATGCAAAATGATATGATGCTTCCTGGAAAAATTTGAGAAATTTAGACAAAGGCATTATTTGTATTTTATTTCGACCATTGGAGTAATAAACGATTATTAATTATATTAGTCATTAAAATAGAAAATAATTCGCGTATAATGCGGTTTCGCTATAACGCACTCTATAAACTGCAGATATCTTTTTCCGATTTCGATATGTTTATATAAATTAACTAACTTGTATTTATTTTTATTGTATGTCTCTGATATCTATATAATAACAAAAAAAAAGTTTCAGTACCCTCTATCAATGGACTGTATTTTTTTAAATTATAATTTATTAAATAATAGTTTTTATTTGTTTTATTTTTGTAAGAAAAATCATTTTCTTATAGTAGAATTTTTTTAAAACAGTTTTTCGTATTATATTAGGTAAAGTGCATTTTTCCTTAATAGGTAACATTTCAAAATTAATAATTTAAATAATTGCCAAAATGAAAATTAGTTAAGTAAAATTAAAAATGAACTCCGAAAAAATCATAATATTAACTATTATTTTGTTTTTTCAAGAAATTTTTTAAAAAGTTATTTAATTATTTAAACAATTTTTTTAAATAAAATTAAAGAAGAACAATAAAACTTTTAGGGTTTTTTAAAAAATTTAGATTTTACAAAAATTATTTAAATTTATTAACAATTTTGTGGAATTTAAAGAAGAAAATACCTTTAGAACCATCAATATTAATAAAAAAACTTTTAAAAAATTTTAGTTTAACATGTTAAGGATTTATTACCGAATTTTAAAAACGAAATTCAAAGTACTTTGTAGCTTATGAACCTGCGATCCATACGCTTGGCATTTGAGTGCTACCTAAACTTTAAACGCGTTTTTCTCAAAACTGTGTTTTCCAAATATTTTTAGACCGATCCTGTAAAATTTTTTGGACATTTAAAAAAGTACTACAATTTGTCTTTAAACCAAGAAAATTAAAAAAGAAAACTATAAAAAACATACATTTTTAAAGCAAAAATAACTGAATCAATATGTCAAAATTGAAAGATAAATTTGGAACGTCTCAATATGAAACAATTTTTTGGCTTACGGCCAAATTATGACTGTTAATAGTAAAAAATATATTTCTTTTATTTTATGTAAAATCCGTCCTTTCCGGAAAACACCGTTAGAGCTCTGCAAACTTTACTAATTCTGTATAAAAAAAATTATTGTAAAAGTTAAAAGATCACATAAACACTATGTAAAAATTCAGACATATTAATTAAATCGATCAGTTAGAAAAAAATTATAAAATTTGAGAAAATTTCGGCATTCTGAAGATATTTCCTTCCTTAATATACGATAAATATATATTGTTACAAGTTTAATGTTTTTTAAAAACTTACCACTTAAAACTGCTAGATATTGGGGCCATTGTTTGCTTGTAGCCCGTTTAGTTGATTCTACTGGAATTGCGATCTTCATTTTTTATTACACACACTTCGATACTAAAATTTTAAAATAAACTTAAAACTTTGAACACTTTAAAAAATTTCAATATAAACTAAAAACTGATAAATATATTGAAAATACAAGGAATGAATATTAGTTGAATGTATAGTAAAGAACATTGTAAGCGAAAGAATATCAATGAATGAAATTTCTCTCTGTTTGTGTTTTTATTTTATTCATTTATCCAAAAAACAATATTAGTTGCTATGTGCATATTTGTTTTGACAAAAGTGCGTATTTGTTTATTTAAAGTCACCTGTTTATATATGTTATAAGATTAATTGGAATATCTGATGCTGAAAATTTTTAGATAAAATATATTTTTAGCAGTTTAAATTTTGATTTGTGACGTTTGTAGGCGTGACAGCGGCAAATTTATGCAAAACTGGTTTATTCCAAATAAATAGGTTAGTTTACTTTATGTTTTTTCGTAAAATTATAAAAGTCGTGGGAAAACACTTAAGTACACAGTTTTTATTTGAACGGCTTAACACACCTTCGTTTAATTATAATTCATTTTATTGTTGTTATTAGTTCACCTACTGTTATTATAGTCTTACAATTATTTATTTTATACTTTATAATATTTGCTTATACGATATACTTCACTTTATATTATTCATAATTATTGCAAAACAAGAAACAACAAAACAGTTAACTAATTTTCATTAATTGGATAAAATATTGACAATAAAATTATTTTGTCTAACATATCTTTGTTATCTATTATTGTTATTTATTATATTTCATTACAAAAACTGTTTTTTAACGTAGACTTATGATTGTTATTCGATAACTCATTATCTATAGAACCTTTCCCTTTGTCAAAAAAATCTACCTAGAAATTCTCAGAATTACGTTTTTATGTCTAGAGTTTTCGAAAGAAATTCAATATATTTAATTATACAATATTTGCCTGTGTTTAAACCAAAAAATAAAGTTTAGTTTTTAATTTAAAACTAAATAATTTAACAATTCAAACTGGATTTCAATTAATTTATATACGTAATAATATTTTATTATCAAAAGTAATATTAATTCAGTAATTATACTTTGATCGCATAGTAAGGAAAGGTAAAACTTTTCTCCACAAAATATTCTTTATATTAACGCAAGTAGTAAATTTTAAAGTTTCAAATAACGTTGCATTTAATAGCTTTATTTGATGATATATTTTATTTTTATGGGGATTGCACAAGAGTTGTTAATGGTCCGTTATTGTTTGACCTGTTAGTATACTTACTATTATAATTTAGATTTTGAATAATTGATGCTGTGCATATATTAGCGAGTGCAGTAAAAAACGGTTATTTGATGATGAAATCGTTACTTCGGCTTTTAATTGTTGAAAAATATTAAATAGAAATAGACGATAACATTATAATGAAACTTTTTTTTTTAAATGTATGTTTTTTAAATTAATAATAAACAAGTAATTAAATTCAAATTATAAACATAATATACAAATTGAATATCATAATATTTATAGCTTTTTATAAATTGAACATAAAATAATAGATATTTTATTTAAAATAAAGTTTTTAATGATAGAATTACAAAAAAGTTCTCAGTTTAATTTTAGCAAATACTAAAAAATAGTAATACAAAGTTGTAAATACTTAAGTTTTATTTATGATAGTACCAAGAGTACGAAACATTAAAATTGTTTTGAATGACCTTTAAACAACTGGTAGTATAAATAAGTGCAGAATTCGAAGCAGGCTGTCACTTATTTTTAATCAATATTTATTGTTACCGAAGTTAAAAGTCTGATTTCTACTGATACAAAGTTTTTCTAATTTATATTTTAGAAATTGATATTGTTAAAACTTTTTTTATTAACAAGATTTATTATATAAAATTATGAGAATACATTTAAATAAAAAATATATTTATTTTGTCATAAAATAAAACAATGGTGTTTAGACCAATAAAATCTTCTTTTCACTATTTAAAT
>NEEE01006963.1:11645-22044 GCA_002278615.1 Pogonus chalceus | reverse complement strand
TAATCATTCAGGATTTAAGAATTATAATTTGATAATTATTATTGTTTCACATTAATCGGAATTTCAGATATCGCAATATCGTAAAAAACATTTTAAATCAATAGCATATGAACTATAAAAAATGCAAAACACATAATTCAAAGAAAAATCTTTACTTTAAAAATATACAAGTCGAAAAAAGATTGTAAAGTAAAAATTATTAGTCATTTTCAACAGAAAATTAATAATAAAAACTTCGAATTAAAATTTATTATTTTATATTAAGCAAAAAATTGTTTGAATTATGATAAAAATATTTTGTATTATTTAATGCATCGAATTTAAAAAATAAGTCATTGATATCTATTGAGTTGTTTAATGATGCCTTATCAATTTATATAAATTATTGGAAAAATATATAATTACTAGAATTTCTAATTTATTAAATCGTTCTAAAAAATATTTTAATTGACATGTTGTTGATTTTGTACAAGAAAAACAAGTTTAATTCTAAATAAAAACTGTTAAAAATATATTAATAGTTTTTCGCAGTATAAAAATTCATAAAATTACCTGTATAATAAACAATGCAGCTAAATTTAATCTCTTAAGTTTAACATTTCCAAAGTTATCGATGCTAGTCATAGAAATATGACGTAAATCTTGACTTATATCCATTGTTATCACAAACTATATTTACTTAAGGTTTAACTCATGTTTTTTTGTTGCAAAACACTGCAGTTACATTGCGGAAACACAAAAGTTTAATGTATCTTTGTTGAAACTATGGAATCTTTTCTCGATTTTTATTAACACTTGAGGCCATCTACATTAATACTATTATTCAGAAAAGTCACCTGTTTTATCTTGTATGTAGTTGCCACTAGTTCCATTTGTTATCTTATCTAATTCTGACTAATACTTAGAAATGTGTAAATTTTTAATTTTATCTCTATATTTTCAATTAATTGTAAATATGTCCAATCAAAATACAAATAAAAAATTTGTATTTTATTTATTCCAATATATTAAATTTAAAAATAGTTTGCATTGTAATTTAAAATTATATTTTTAATATTTAAACATAATAATTTGTTAATTTAACGACGGACTCATCAGAAAAATAAGTTTTTAATACAAGGTTACAATATAATAATGCATTTTATCTAATTATAAAACTTATTTGTCAAAATAATTACTTAACAACAAATTTAATTGTAAATATTTACTACTTAAATTAAATTATTATTTTTTTTCTGCTAATCATATAATGTTGTTTTATTAGTTAATAAAAGTAAGAATTAAGAATATTATTTATTAAGTCTTAAACTTATTCATAGTATGACCAATCGATATTAATAATAATTAAAATATTTCTTTGGTATTGTATTTCTAGATGATAACAATTTATATTTTTAACAATATGTTTTGTGCGTACGGCTGAGTTCGAAATAGTTTTAATTTGTTGCACAATTTAGTTGACTAAAATTATTATATTCTAATTCAAATATTATATTTTCATAAAATCATATTTATAAACTTCGAACACAATGAATTTATCTATATTTAACTATTTTATTTCGATTTTTTTTATAAGAATAAAATTTGGTTTATTTTAATTCATTTTAAATTAAAAATAACAAAACAGAAATAATTATAATTGGCGTATAATAAGAAGAAAGGAATCTGAATCAAATTAATGATTTTAATTTATAAACGACTTTTTAAATGAAAGATTAAAAATTAATATTAAGATAAATTTTAAACTAAACGAAAATGCAATGAAAAAACAAAGTATTTCTTGTCAGAAAAATATATTAAGATCATCTTGAAACAACATTATTTTAATTTGATTTCTTGAAAATAAAGAATTATTTAATTCTAAAAGAAGATGACAAAATAGAATAAAAAATAAAACTAATGAGTAGTTTATTCTAAGAATAACTTTTTTAATAATCAGAGTTTTCCAAAAAATGATTAATCCTAAAGCATTATTAAACAAATAAATTATTTTATGAATAAGGAAAGCAGATTAAACTATAATCCATTTAATAATTTTATAAATAGAACTCAAAATTAAGATAAAACATTCGGACACTGCCCAAAATTTTATTAATCCGCAAATAAATTGTGCAAGTAATAATTACGTTAATAGCATTCCATTAGTTCATAAGCAGTATTCTTAGGACTTGAACACGAATCCGGGAGCATAAATCATTCCAATTATTTACTAAAAGATGTGCGAAATATTTACATACAGATAGCATTTTGAAAAAAATTAACAATTGTATTTAAAGACCATTTAAATGGCAACTTAAATAGTTGGTGAATGAATCTCGAACAAACGAACGAAATTAAAATTAAATTTTTATTTTAAGTGAAAAAGTTATAATATGGATCAAGCAAAACATGTTCCTTTTGGATTGTTCTTAGTTGCTGCATTAGTGGTAAATAATAATTTATTAAAGTTTATTTAATAATTGATATTTTGTATTATTATTTATTTATAAAAGTAAATATTAAAATAATAGAAAATAAATGAATGCAAAATAAATAAATTAGAACTTTTTCTATTTACAGTTCTCAAATGTTCCCGAAGCGCACGCTTTTGAAATTGGAATGGGATGTAATGGAAAAGATTTCATTTGCATTAATGAAACATATTTTTATATTTGTGTTGATAATGGAGCAGATGAAACAACCATTGATGGAGATCCACAAGAATGTTTACCTGGCTTAGTATGTTCTAATAGTTCAATGTTTGAATGCCAAGAGCCAGAATTGATTCCAACAACTACAGAATATAATAAAGTACCAACTACTTTACTGCCGAGTACTGAAGACCAGGATCATAATACGCCTGGTAGTACTAGTACTACAGTAACTACAACTACGGTAAATAATAATAACGTTAATATAACTTCTGATGGTAAAGAAGATTTGACGACACATGCAGAAACTAAAAATACTGAAACTACAACTATTGTAGACGATATAACTTCAACTTCTTCAGCTACTACAGAATATAACGATACAATATCAACAGATACTTCCACTGGAAAAGATAATACTGTTTCAACTAATACGGTCCCCGAAATAACAACAGAGAGTGAAAATAAAACAACTAGTTCAATTGACTTAACAACATTAGAAACTACTAAGCTACCTGAAACAACAACATCTGCAAATGAAAAAAATACAACAACTTCAGATAGTACAAACCCTGAATTTACAAAAGAAGAAGATGAATCTACTGTTTCAATTGATGTAACAACAAACAAAAATACCGAAATTCCCGAAACATCTTCATCTATAACTGAAAAAGATATAAATGTCTCAACTAATACGGAACCGGAAATAACAACTGAAGATGGAAATAAAACAACTAATTTAGAATATACTAAAATTCCTGAAACAACAACATCGCTCCATGAAAATAATTCAAATACTTCAGATAGTACCAATACTGAAATAACAACAAAGCAAGAAAATGAGTCAACTGTTTCAGAAAATCTCACAACAAATGCAAATACTGAAATTTCCGAAACACCTATATCTACAACTGAAAAATATAATACTGATTCAACGAACAAAGTGCCTGAAATAACAACAACTGATGTAAATAAAACAACTATTTTAATTGACTTAACAACACCAGAAAATACTAAGCTACCTGAAATAACAACATCTATCATTGAAAATAATACAAATACTTCAGATACCATAAACCCTGAATTTACAAAAGAAGATCATGAGTCTACTGTTCCTGTAGATGTAACTACAAATAAAAATAATGAAATTCCCGAAACGTCTACATCTACAACTGAAAAAAATAAAACTGAGTCAACTAATACAAACCCGGAACTAACAACAGTAGATGAAAATAAAACAACTGCTTCAATTGACACAACAACAGAAAATAGTAAAATTTCTGAAACAACAACATTTGTGAATGAAAATAACACAGATACTTCAGAAACCACAAATCCTGAATTTACGAAAGAAGAAAATGAATCTACTATTCCAATAGATGTAACAACAAATAAAAATACTGAAATTCCCGAATCGTCTACAACTACAACTGAAAAATATAACACTAATTCAACCAATAAAGTTCCCGAAATAACAACAGAGGATGGAAATAAAACATCTAGTTCAAGTGACTTAACAACATCAGAAAATACTAAGCTACCTGAAACAACAACATCTGGTAATGAAAATAATACAAATACTTCAGATAACACAAATTCTGAATTTACAAAAGAAGAAAATGAATCAACTGCTCCAATAGATGTAACAACGAATAAAAATACTGGAATTCCCGAAACGTCTTCATCTACAACTGAAAAAGATAATATTGATTCAAGCAATACAATCCCCGAGTTAACAACAGAAAATGATACCAAAACAACTAGTTCAACTGATTTAACAACATCAGAAAACACTAAGTTACCTGAAACAACATCATCTGGAACTGAAAATCATACAAATACTTCAGATACCACAAATCCTGAATTTACAAAAGAAGAAAATGAATCTACTGTTTCAATAGATGTAACAACAAATAAAAACAATGAAATAACCGAAACATCTACATCTACAACTGAAAAAGATAATACTAATTCAACAAATAAAATTCCCGACATAACAACAGAGGATGAAAATATAACAACTAGTTCAAGTGACTTAACAACATCAGAAAACACTAAGCTACCTGAAACAACAACATCTGTTAATGAAAATAATACAAACACTTCGGATAACACAAATCCTGAATTTACAAAAGAAGAAAATGAATCTACTGTTCCAATAGATGTAACAACAAATAAAAATACTGAAATTCCCGAAACGCCTAATTTTTCAACTGAAAAAGATAATACTAATTCAACCAATATAGTCCCCGAAATTACAACAGAGGATGAAAATAAAACAAATAGTTCAACTGACTTAACAACATCAGAAAACACTAAGCTACCTGAAACAACAACATTTGGCATGGAAAAAAATACGACTACTTCAGTTAATACAAACTCTGAATTTACAAAAGAAGAGGATGAATCGACTGTTCCAATAGATATTACAACAAATGATTATATTGAAATTACCAAATCGTCTACTACTACAACTGAAGAAGATATATCAGAAAATACTAAGCTTCCTGAAACAACAACATTTGGTATTGAAAAAAATACGACTACTTCAGGTAATACAAACTCTGAATATACAAAAGAAGAGGAAGAATCTACTGTTCCAATAGATGTAACAACAAATGAAAATACTGAAATTACGAAAACGTCAACATCTAAAACTGAAGAAGATACATCAGAAAATACTAAACTACCTGAAACAACAATATCTGGCACTGAAAATAATATAACTACTTCAGATAGTATAAGCTCTGAATTTACAAAAGAAGACCATGTATCTACTATTTCCCAAACATCTTCACATATAACTGAAACAGAAATAACTGTTTCATCAAACACAGAACCAGAAATAACAACAGTAAATGAAAATAAAACAACTAGCGCAACAGACTTAACAACATCTAAATATCCTGAAATTACTGAAGCATCTACACCTGCAACTGAAAACAATACGTCTGATTCAACTAGTACAGCGCCTGAAATAACAACAATTAATGAAAATAAAACAACTAGTTTAAATGACTTCACAACATCAGAAAATACTAAAATGCCTGAAACAACAACATCTGTCAATGAAAATAATTCAACTAGTTCAGAGACTTCAAACTCAGAAATAACAACGAAACAAGAAAACGAATCAACTGTTTCAGAAGGGTTTACAACAAATGAAATTACTGAAACATCTACTTTTACGGATGAAAGAGATTCTACTGTTTCAGTTAATACGGAACCGGAAACTACTACAAATGAAGTAAACGAAACAACTAATATAATAAGTGAGAGTACTTCTGAAGAAATTGATGTTACAGAAATATCAACTTCGGTCAATGAAAACGATTATACTTCATCAACTAGTACAGGCTCTGAAATAACAATAAGTCAAAAAACTACTACCATTGAAATAAGTGAAACTACTTCTGTAGAACAAACAGTAACTACTTCTGCAACTGCAAGTAATTTCACTACTGCTACTACAAATATGAAACCCGAACTTACAACATTACTAGATAATAGTTCTTCGACTTTAGCTAATGAATTAACTACTATAGATGAAAATTCCAAAACAACAATTTCAAGAAGTACATATTCCGAAGTAACAACAGAACAAAACTTATCGTCTGAAACAACAACTCCTTTAATTGCAAACAATACAACTTATTTTGAAAACACATCAGATAATAATTTAGAAGAAGTAACTACTACAACAGAAATAAATGAATCTACAGATCAAATGACTGAATCTACTTCTGAAGATAATAACAATTATGAAACAACAACCTTTAATAATGAGTTTAATACATCGAAAAATCCTAGTACTGTATCTGAATTCACAACTACAGAAAATTACCCATCTCAAGAGATAACAACTGAAGACTTAGAACAAGTTACAACTTCAGTTCAAGATAACAATTCTACTAGTTCTACATCTGATGAACAAGTGTTTGAAACAACAACAATTTCGAACAAAGAAGAAACATCAGATATTGATTTAACGACTCAAACAAATAATGCTGCTGATACAACAATTTCTTCTTCTGAAAGTAATACAAGTCAGCCCACCGAATCTACAGAACAAACTACATCTGACAACAATATAACAGTTGAAACAACCGTTTCTCCAAATGTAGAAGAAACATCATCTGAAAGTAATATTAAACCTGAAACATCGACAACTACAAATGACGATATTACACAAACGGCACAACCTAATACAACTGTAGATCAAACAACTTCTGACGACAACACTATAGCAGATGCAACAACTAGTTCAAATATAGATGAAACATCTTTTGTAGATAATACAAAACCTGAAATAACAACTACTTCTACATCTGAAAATCAAACAACTTCTAAAGATAATTCAATAACAGAAACAACAACTATTTTGAATGTAGAAGCAACATCTTCTGTTAATACTATGACACCTGAAACAACAACAAATGTAAATACTGATAATTCACAAACAAATGAACCTACAACTTTGAATGAAGATATTATAACTGAATCAAATGTAAATAATGAAACTGACATTACATCTACTCAAATAAATGAACTTACCAGCGCACCAACTGAAATTACAAGTACTGTTAATGAAGTAGAAAGTACCTGGACAGAAACTAATAATCCTAGTGATGTAACAAACGAATCAACTACAAATAAATTTACAGATTCTGAACAAACAACTACTGGCAAAGATGATTTAACAACACATTCAAATATATTAACTACATCTGAATACGAAATAACCATTTTGACAAATGAAGAAAAAACTACAATAAAAGAAGAAACAACATCTAAAAATAGTTTTGAACCTGAAATTACAACCAGTTATAATGATGGTAGAACAACAATTGTACCTAATAAAAACATTTCAACTACACTCAATGATGATGACCCAGAAAGAAGATCATCAACTCTTGCAGAAAGTACTTCAATTGTAAACGATATATCTGATGTCACTACAAGTGAACAAATTAGTACTAATAGTAATTCTGAAGAAGATAGTACTACAATGAATCCGGAAGAAAATACAACAAATATTAATTCAGAATCAAATGACACTGTATCTTCTGAGCAATCTGAAACAACAACATCTTCACAATTAAATACCACTACGAATAATGCAAAATTAAACTCTACAGATGATTTAATTATTAAAACAACTTCAACAACAGAGAAAACTTCAAACAATGAAAATGCGACAACTAGATCACCTTCTGAAAATATAGATAAAACAACCGCAAAGACTGAAACAACAGTTACTGAAGCCGAAATAACAACTACAACGTTAAATCCTTTTGAATTTAGATGCAAAACTTTTGGTAAATTTCCGGACCTATATGATTGTTCTAAATTCTATTTGTGCATTCATTTTGAATTTGGATATAAAAGAGTAGAACTTAAATGTCCTGGTGGTTCCAAATTTGACGCAAATAAGAATATATGTTCTAGAAAATCGAATGTTTGCACTCCACAATTTAAATGTCCTTCCACCGGTTTATTCCCAGATCCTAAACATGATGATAAATTTAATATGTGTTTCTATAATAAACTAGATGGAGAGTATATAGTAAAAAGTGTCGATTGTCCCCATAACTACAAGTTTGATTCAAATGAGCTGAGATGTGTTCAGGATCAATCAAGTAGCAGTGAAGAAGATGATAGCGATGAAAGCGATGAAAGCTTAGAATTCACTTGTAGAAGCGTTGGAAGATTTCCTGTTCCAAAATCATGTAATCAATATTATTCTTGTACATACAAACGAGGGGAATATAAATTGACATTGAAAAAATGCGATAGTAAGAAGAATTTCGATGAGAATTTAAGAAAATGTAGACATAAGAAATTAGTTCTATGCAAATATGAGGGTTACAACATTACAAATCCCTACATGTTATAACCATGAAAAATGTAAAATACAAATTATTTAATAAAGATTAAAATCAATTGNTTAATATATAATTTCATAGAATAAATATTGTAATGCTTATGATTATAAATGTGTAAGCTTTTAAAAAAATTCTTCTTCATATATTTACAGGGTTTTTTTAAGTTGTGCTTTCCATTCAATGGAGTATTATCATTTAGAATTTAAAAAAATCTATTTTTTGATATTTGTTAGTGTCTAGTTTCATCTTCCAAAGCGGAAAAGAAGTGTCTTTTGTACGGAGCTGACATTGATTAAGACTACTTTTTTTCACTGGCCAGGAATATATCTCAGAATCTATAAAAGTTATCTACTTGAGCTTTTATAATTATAATTTGCACTAATTTTCCTGGAATATGGACCACTTTAAATCAATTATATTTAATTTTTAACATTTTTCCGAGCGCCTTAAAGTCAAAAAAAGGGAAAAAACCGATCACTTTTCCGGATAGCCGCCATTTTGTTAATTATCAAGAGTTTATATTATTCTTGGTCCAAACTTTAGATAATGTGATACAGATTAAGGACTGCTACCTAATTTTAGGTTTCAGGTTACAGAACTGAAGAAAAGTGTCCTGCCATCTGAAAAACCCCGGCGGGCTTGGCTTCATTTAAGACTACATTTTGAAGTCAAAACCCGCCTTTTAAAAATAATTGAAAATCACATTTTATAATTTAAATTTAAATAAACAAGTTGCAAAAAACCGCAAAATCATATTAAATTTACCTAATAAAGGGGAAATAAAAGTAAAATGTCAAATAAATTCGATTACTTTTTTTCATCAATAGACGAACGTTCTAAAAATATTGCTTCAAAGTCTTATTACAATTACTAAATGTTTATGTGTATAATGCAGATATTTGAATTATTCAATCATGAAATAAAATAGTTAATGATATATTTGTAATTAATATTCAATATAACTAACATTCATACTAAAAAAATAACTTTTAAAGTTAATTGTATATTTAAATAATTTTCCATAGAGAAATTTATTCAGCTTAAAGAATGCGAAGCCCCTGTTAAATAGGGAGACCTCAACGATTCTATATAATGCGAATAAAAAATATTAAGTTTTTAAATTTTTGCGAGTGTCAGTAAAAAATAATTCATTTTCTGTACTTTTAAATTTTTTATTCAAACATATAAATTAATATTGTGTTTTGAGTTTTTATTATAATTTATTGACTGTATTAAATGAAGCATAAATTCGGGAAAAAATAACATAAAAAATATATTTAAAATTACCGCTTTTTCGATATAAAACTATAAATTATATGAAATTTTAAAAATAAAATATATTACCTTTTTTCGCAAAGTCTAACAATTTTTTGACATTATAAAACATACTACCAATGTGGTGAATTTTATTGCTAATGTATTTGCGCAGTACGTAGTTTAATATTTAGCCGGTAAGAATTGTTGCTATATAATTTAATAATATTTTAATAGTGATTAATATATCAAACGAGCAGGAATTTCTTCTTAAAAACACAATTAAATACTTAGCCTAATAACTGAGAACAGCAAAAAATTAAAATATTTTAGCCGATAAAAATTGCGATTGAATATTAAATCTTTGAAAACACCACAAAACACGGAAACGGTCAAAATTGCCAAAAAAAGCTGATGTAAAGTCTGTTTTCTTTTACAAATCACAAATTATATTTTAAATAATAAGGATTTTATTGCTGAGAACATTGCTGAAGAGAGCTGTCAAATATCTATCAGTCTTCGAAAAATTCATAAAAAATCAAAGTTTTCTTAAATCAAAAATGTATTTTTATGTACTGAATAAAACAAATTTTAAATATTATTAATTATGACAAATATTCTGTTAAAAAA
>NEEE01007012.1:11171-23929 GCA_002278615.1 Pogonus chalceus | reverse complement strand
AAAACGTTTCGATATTATTTATACATATCTTATATGTAATTTAGACATTGCAAATCTTCCTGCGCAATAATTGACGAATTTATTATTGTGAATTAATTAAGTGGTTTTGATGTGATAACATGTTTCTCATACTAATTATGAGATGGGCAGCAGACTGGTTAATTTACAGCAGACCGTTGAGACGACAATGGTCAGAAATCCGCGTAGAATTTTAAAACGTTATTTTCCAAGCCTGCCAATTTGTTAGATATGTTTGACGAAGTTGTTAATGTTTATTGGTTGAAGGTTTTCGCACCATTTGCTAAGCGTTGCATTTAAAAAAGACAAGGAAAAGCGACAAATCACTGGCCTACCATGTTGTTCGTAACAAAAATGAAACCATAAAAAGAAAATTACAAAATGCCGTCCTGAAAAATTTAAAAAGTTTTTTTGTAGCGATGAAAGGACAATTAGGTAAAGGATCGGCGCTATTTAGTACAGATATTCATATCAGTCTGAAGCATCATGTGGCTACCACGCACAGAGATAAATTTTCTGGAAAGTGTCACCAGTGTGGTCGAAAAGACACAAAGCATACCAAAATATCGTGTACCTGTCTACCACAATCTGAAATTTTTTTAGGAAGAAATCCAATCCAGTAGTAGTTATTGAATTATTAGCTTCAAACATAATTCATCAAAGTTGCTTACCCTTCGCCAGCCCTATAATTTTAGTTAAAAAGAAAGATGATTCTGATTAAATTTGTGTTGATTTTCGACAGATAACAGTAATACAGTGTACCCTTCACCTTAAATTAACGATCTATTTATTCGTTTTCATAGAGCGTTTTATTTTACATCATTAGATATGACTTCTGCATTTCAGCAGATACCAATACATCCAAATTCTATAGAAAAAACAGTATTTGTATTATCTGATTACCAATATGAAATTTAACCAATGTCATTTGGTCTTAAAAATGCACCCTCTGTATATCAAAAAGCTAGTGACAAAGAATAAGGTGAATTACTTGGTATAGTTACATAGACAGATTTTGAAGGCTAAGAAAGACTTGAGCTTGATAAAAAGTTTCAGTAAATGCAGTTTTTTCTTTTATTTTAAATAAATGTAGTTTTCGTAAATAAGAAATAGAATCTCTGCGTTGCATTGTATGTGCGGGAAAATTGTGATTTAATCCTGGAAAACCTGATGTTTTAGTTAAGTTTGCCTTTGCAATAACATCAAAACAAGTTCGATAATTTTTAAGTTGAGCTTCTTATTTTCGACAATTTATTCCATCTTTTTCCAAAATTTTTACCCCATTGTATCAGTTAGTAACAAAGCGAAACAAAAAAAAAATTAATGGTTCCCATGAAAAAGCTAGAAAATCTTTATTGAAATTTATAACAACTGAACTTGTTTTAACAAGTTTTATCCATGTTTAGTTATTGAATTACAGACTGACGCAAGTTCTGAGGGCTACTGTTCTATTTTATAACAAAGCAAAAATTCGAAATTGCATGTTGTCGCAAGAAGTAATTCTAGAATCGTTAATACAAATTAGTGATATTGTAATTGTTGAAATATTGTACCTTTGAACGGAGACCTCTATTCGCGCCCTTTTATGTTGCACTCTTGTGCCGATTTCTGGTGCTACTTCCGTTCACCAACAACCGCCATTCCGTTTAGTGAACTTGGCGCATTAATTTCTTTTAATAAACATTGTTATTTTTGTTCATGCTCTGTTGTATTTATTCATCCAACCAATATCCAAATCATAACAGGCTCTGGGCTCAGGTATCGTATGTAAAATATAACTGTGAATATTAAATAGAAGTGATTTGTGCACGTGTGTATAATTTTTAAAATAAGCATCTTCCCGCAAACACAATACGTGAAAAATCATGCATGACAGGAATTCGAATTGAAACTCTACACAAAGAAAATGACGACACGTAGAAGATTCGAATTGAAGCTCTTCTGATCAAAAATGACGCGTGGAGTTATTTCAATGGAACCACTGTAAAACCAGAATTAACAGAAGATGTCGCTTCAATTACAGCCGTAAACGCATGGACATATGCGGAAAACAAGGTTAAATTTGATCTCATTATTTCCATTAATCCTTCAGAATTGAAACAGATTAAGGGTTGTTAAACTTCTCGTGAGGTATAGTTGAAATTAGAAAGAATTTACTAGTCGAAAGGCCCCGCGCGAAAAGCCACGCTGCTGAAACAGCTCATGCTTCAAAAGATGCAAGAAAGAGAAGACGTACGCGAACATATGAGGAGATTCTTCGACGCAGTAGACAAGTTGCACGAAATGGTGGTCGACATTATTGAAGATTTACTCTCCATTATGCTACTTTACAGTTTTCCCGCCAGTTTCGAGAAATTCCGGTGCGCTATCGAGTCACGTGACGAACTTCCGTCCCCTGATACGCTACGTAAAAAAATCGCGGAAGAATGTGACGCGAGAAAAAATACGGATATTCCTGGTGAAGTATCGAATACAATGATCGCAAATAGGTTTTCGCGGAAAAGGTTTCCGAACAGGAAAAAGACGAATGAAAGGAGCGAAACAGAGAAAAAGACGTTCAAGTATAGGTGCCACAAGTGTCGAGAAGTTGGACATAAGGCTGCCGACTGCAGTCTAAAACGGCCGAGTGCAAATATATTGGAAGATATCGGTTTCTTTGCGTCACTGGAAGTAAATGCATTTAAGCTTTTGTCGCGAAAAACGAGTGTAGACAAAAGATGGTGTATAGATAGCGGTTATTCTTTGCATCTATGACGAGACTTGAGTGATTTTAACAAAAGTGAAAAGAGTGAACGCGGAAAACTTAACTTAGCTAGCAGTGCGAATACGGAAATAAAGGCAAGAGGTATTGCTTCTTTTATTGCCGACGTTAACGGTGAAAGTAAAACTGTGCGGTTAAGTGATACCCTTCACGTACCAGATTTGTGGACGAATTTAATCTCGGTCGGCAAAATAACGGACAAAGACTACAAGGTAACATTTAAATCGGTAACGGCCGAAGTACTCGACCGCCATGATAACCTGATATTGATCTCCGATCGTATCGATGGTCTTTATTATGCTCGACACGGTAATCCGTATAGAAAACTCTGATGGAATGGCATATTCTACTTGGACATTTGAATGTATCAGATCTACAAAAAGCTGCAAGAGAAGTACGATCAGAGGATTGCAAATAACCGACGTAGATGACAATTTTTAATGCGAAGTATGTCTTCAGGGGAAAATGACTCGACCCCCGTTCCCTAAGGCATCAAACAGAAAAATCCAAATCCCCGATCTAATTCATTCAGATGTATGTGGCCCGATGAAATTACTTTTGAATGGAAAAGTCAGATATTTCGCTACTTTTATCGACAACTCTTCGGGGTGTTGCGAGGTGAGATATTTAAGTCATAAAGAAAACGTATCAAAAGAATTTGAATATTTCAGAAAGCTAATGCGAACACAGCATGAAAAAACAATTAAATGCTTTCAAAGTAATAATGGCAAAGAGTACGTGAATTTAGAGTTCGATAAGCAAATGAAGAAAGAAGGCTTCCAAAGAAAATTGACTGCAGCATACAGCCCACAGCAAAGCGGAGTTGCAGAAAGAAAGAACCGTTCTCTCTGGGAAACAGCTCGATTTCTGCTAATTCAGTCTGGATTGTCATCATCACTTTGGGCGGAAGCTGTTTACGCTGCAAATTACATCCGAAACCGGTGTCCTTCGAGTAAGTTAAATGGAAAAGCTTCATACGAAAATTTATCCGAGAAGGCACCCGATGTGACGAATTTCATAGAGTTCGGCCAGGAAGTGTACTGTTTAGATAGATTAAACAATAAAGATAAGTTCGAACCACGATCTCGAAAAGGCGTATTTTTAAGTAACGCTGAACAATCCAAGCTTTACAGGATTTGGATCGCTGCAGAAAGACGAGTAGAAGTCACCAGAGATGTAAAGTTTCTGAACAGTTGGTCAGATATTCCTAGAAAAANATAGATCGACCAACGGATCGAGAAGTTATTGGAAGTAGAATAGTTCTACGTGATAAATATGGACCAGATGGGAATTTAGAAAAGCGCAAAGCAAGGATTGTAGGGCGCGGTTTCTCGCAGCAGCCAGGGACTGATTTCCAAGAAACCTTTGCGCCTGTTGCAAGGTTAGAATCGATTCGGCTGGCAGTTAATCTTACATCAGATCGGAAAATGATCATTCGTCAATTCGACGTTATAACTTCATACTTAAACGGAAACCTAGAAGAAAAGGGGTTCATGGAAGTGCCGGAATATTGAAGGAAACCTTAGCCGTTGTCAGCCAAGAAGGACGTAGAAGCGACGAAACTTCGGAGAAAGCCAAAAAGATGTTAGAGGAACTTTCCAGTGGTGATAAAGTATACTTCATGAGAAAGGTATTGTATGGACGAGTGTTGCATAAAAGTCTAGATCTAGAACTTTGAAATTTCGGAGCACGACCAACTGATGCAGATTCCTGTGTTTATCTCAAAAGAGATAAAATTATTTGATCATAATCATTGTCTATGTCGATGACATATTGGTAATGTCAGAATGATATAAGAAAATTCAAAGAACACATGAAAAGATGTTTTGAAATTAACGATCTCGGCGATTTAAACGTGTAAATCAAACGGGATCAAACGGGATACATACGAGACCTTCTCCGTATGTTTGGTATGTTGGATTGCAATCTTTTGTCAATACCTCTAGACGTGAGTGCGAAGCTGACGAAATCCGATAGTTGGAAGGATTCAGACGGAAAGAAGCCTTCTTACAGAGAGCTGGTGGGAGCCTTTATGTATCTGTCAGGTTTGCTAAGCCAGTTCAATAATTGTTTCGGTAAGTCTCACTGGGTGGCAGCGAAACGTGTGCTACGCTACCTGAGTAATTTTTTGGTTTGACGATGTAATTGAAGCTTCGGTTTAGGTAAACTTAGTTTAGGGTACGGAAGTGGCTTGAAACTAGTTTTAACGTGTCGGAGTGAAATAAGCAGATATTTTTTTGAACAGCTGATTTTAAAGTTTTTGCGTGGTTTATTACGATGTTTGTGTTTGTATTTTCTGTTTTTTTTTTTTTTTTTTTTTTTTTTGGAAAGCAAGTTATCGAACAAAGGAAAACGAAGGGCATGAAAAGCGGAAAGAACTTTTCAGAAATTTAGTGCTAAAATATAACAGAAAATTACAAAAAATGGTAAAATGGCGGCAAAATCTATCACATGGACTACTGTGACAAAAGAATTTAATTCTATAAGTCGTGGGAGTAATAGAAGTGCACAAGTCTTAAAACGAAGTATGGGAATATAAGCAAACAACTAAGCAAAAATACGCGGCGAAAAAAAAAAAACAGTACATGACGGGGGATAAACCAGGGGAAAAATATCTATAGAATTGGTGGGTGACTAAGTAAAAGCTTTAGATAACGCATACGTTAATGATTATTCAAAAAGGATCATTGGTATGTAAGATATTTTAGACTTTGAACTTGTTTACTACTTATACATGAATTTTTGTCGTAGATGTTCAATCAGGTTGTTTATCAACTATAGAGGAGCAAACTGACGATGCGCAAACGGACGAGGAAGAGACTGTCGGAACATCAGTGGATAGTAATTTATTCAATTTGTAATTTTTACTGGAGGAATAATAACAATTTTTTTTCGTAGTTTTAACGCCAAACAATATATATGGGAGCAAAAAATCTGTCATTCTGACAATAAAAAAAAATTCATTAAGGACAAGTGTCAGGAATTAGCTAAAAAGTAATGCTGGCTAATTGATACACAAATAGCCGTTATAAGAGAATAACATGATCTTGAGATGCTTCTGTCAAACGAAGAGCATCAACTAAAGATGAATTTTAAAAGCAAAATTAGAAAATTACAAAAATAAATTTTTTAAGTAGACTTATTTTAAAGTCATTTAACAATTGTAGTTTTTATTCAATTTCACCTAATTCCTGTATTTAACAGAAATAAATGATTAATATCTTTATCAGCATCCTCTTTAAGGAAACTTTTAAAATAATCATTAATCCTTGCAGCTCGAACATATGTGTTTTCATTTTTACCGTTTGGAACAGGTACAAAATCATTTGTAAAATTTATTTGCTCATGCAATAAATCAGCAATCGGTGGTGGATTATCCTCTTTATTTATGTAGCAAATGTTATGTAGAACGACTGATTCCACAAAAATACTTTAAATTGTTTGCAATTTACCTTTCATTCCAGTAGCTAGTATGGTATTCATCGTTTCCAAAGTCTATATAATCTCTCAATACAAGTTTCTGTGCACATCAAAAATTCCATACAGACTTTCATTCAGTCCAGGACAGGGTCGAAAAGGAGTCATTAGATAAAAAAATAATTGGTAATTGGAAAACAAAAATAAATATCCGTAAAACATATAGAGATTATCGAAAACTCTTTAATAAGAAGATATTACATGCAAGAACAAGTTTGTGGTTTTTTTAGACATTAATTGTTGTTACACAATTACAAAGTTAGTTAAAATTTCTACCACTTTTCCCCACCACAATAAATATGAATTTAAGGGTAAGACGGGAATGAGTGGGTGGTTGGTAAGAGAGAGGTGACAGAAGATGAGTGTTGCAAATAAGACACAGTCGTAAGCAGACAGAAAAATAAAATACAGTTTTAGCAAATCATATTTTTCCTGTATCATTTACCCACAACATAACTGAGCATCGAAAAAAATTGGTCATTCAAGCCGAATATGCAACAGCATATCATATAATCACATAGCAATCATTGTAAGGATCTGCAGTGACGAGACGACGCATGATAGTCGTGGGCAACAGCAGAGAATTAAAACAATTGCATATCAGTCAGCATCTTCGAAACTATCAGGATAGGCCAACAGCATATCATACGTAACATTGGTACTTCGAGCTGGAATTTACGCATATTAATATCTCTATTTGTGCGGAAACATTGGTCAGAGAATTTCGCCTCCCTGCATATAGGGAACATAATATAAGCATCATCAGCATTCAAAAATACAAAGCAACTAGAGGGTTGTATCGCAGTAGACATTAAAATTATATTGATACAAGAGAAGTTTCATGAAAATTCAGGTTAGTGATCGTTGCATTCCCTTTTGATTCCGATATATCCGTTTATACATTTTTGTGCTCATGCAGTGAAATGTGTTGATCTGCGTTACCTAAGCAACATCCGAAACTTCTATTTCCCGCATTGTAACCAGATAAGTGTGTGGCAAATTTCGGAAAAAGCACTCTTTTTTCTAAGATATGTAATAGAAAACTGTGTTTATAATAAAAAAGTATAGTTTTTTAAATTTTACTTTTCCTAATAATAATTTTAAAAAGTGGTAAATTATTGAATGCAATTTAATTTTTAAGTATTAACTTCGTGCATTTCATTAACACCGTTGGCAACACATTCTAATTGATATGAACATAACCATTAAAAATAATATAAGTAATTAATTAGTAGTTTTAAGTTTTACGTACAAAAAATATTGTACATATTTCTTGCATGAACTTGGTTCTTCGAATCGTTTCATGGTGACGCTCGTAAGCTCGTGCCATCAAACACTCATCCGGGAACCAGTCGATCCCGCACTTAGTACATAAATAATTATTCTGTAAATCGTATTCTTTACAAAAATTCAAAATTACAGACAAGCTTCAGCGAACTCGTACAGAAATTAAAAGTGCTCTTGCTAGGTTCACAAAACAAGTTAGTCAATTTAATAATGAAGGTAATATTAATGAGTTAAAATTACGTTTAGTAGAAGCTAAAAAATTAATTCACCAATTTAATGAGGTACAGTCAAAAATCGAAACAATGAGCAATATCGATGTAGATCGAATTTGGAAGATAGATACTTTGAAATAATATCAAAAGCAGAAGAATTTATATTTATATATTTGCTCTACAGGCCGTGCAGGCCTAGGGCTAAAAGGGATTTCACCATTCTTTCAGAAGTGCTCTTTGTACTATCTCTCTCCATTCCCTTCTATTTGTTGTTATTCTTTTCCAGTTCTTAACTTTCATAATTTCCAAATCTTCTTCCAAACTGTTGATCCATCTTGTTCTTGGTCTTCCCCTTCTTCTCTTTCCTATTGGTTTTACGCTTAAAATCAACTTTGGTAATCTGTTTCTATTTAGTCTTTCTATATGTCCTAACCACCTTATTCTTTGCGCCTTAACGAACGCCATGATGTTGGGGCTTTTATATGATTCCTCTAATTCTTTGTTTGTTCTTCTCCTCCATCCCTCTTCTGTTCTTATCCCTCCATAAATGGCACGTAACATTTTTCTTTCCCATCTTTTAATTTTGTCTTCTTCTGTTTTGTTAAGTACCCACGTCTCACAGGCATACGTGACCGTGGGTCTTATTACTGTCTTGTATATTCTTTCTTTGGTCTTTCTTGACACATACTTTGATTTTATAAGCTTTATCAGGCTTCCGTACTTCCGGTTTCCTTTTGAAATTCTCGCTTGTATTTCTTGTCCTTCATGGCCATTTTCCTCTACCGTTACCCCCAGGTACACGAAACTATTTACTCTTTCGAAGACATATTTTATATTACTACTTGTTGTCAAGATCAAATTATATTCACCATCGGGTGGCTGTTGGGTTTGTCCCATAACCATATATTTTGTTTTATTTTCATTGATCTCGAGTCCAAATTTCTTTGCTTCATGTTCTATCCTTTTTGTAACCTTTCTTAATTCATTTTTTTTCTTCGTTATGATTGTCAGATCATCTGCAAAGGCCATGCATTGGTGTTCTTTATTAAAAATAGTCCCTTCGTTATTTATCTTGCTATTCCTCAATATAACTTCCAAAGTCAAGTTGAACAGAGTTGTTGATAGAGGGTCACCTTGTCTGAGACCTCTTCTTACTTCAAAATCTTGCGATTCGTCACCCCTCCATGTTACTTTATTTTTTGTTTTTTCCAAGGTCATTTTTGTTATCCTAATAATTTTCTTTGGAATTCCTAGCTGAAGCATTCCTTCGTACATTCTTTCTCTACTTATTGTATCATATGCTTTTTTGAAATCTATGAATAGTACGTGTAACTCGCTTTTATATTCATAGTTAGTGACTTGGAGTTCTTTCAGGGCAAATATTAAATCTGTCGTAGCTCTGTTGTTTCTAAAGCCTGCCTGGTATTCTCCTAGAATTCTTTCTGTGTATATGTTTAACCGTTTTCTTATTATTTGTCCCAATATCTTATAGCAAGTGTCTAATAATGCTATACCTCTATAGTTTTCACATAAAGCTGAGTCTCCTTTCTTAAATATTGGACATATTAAAGCGTTTGACCAGTCTGATGGCATTTGTTCTTTTTTCCATATTTGTTTTATCATTTCGCTGATTTTCTCATGTAATTGTTTACCTCCCTTTTTTAGCATTTCTGATGTTATATTACTTTCTCCTGGACTTTTATTATTTTTTGAAGTTTTTATTATGTCTTCTATTTCTTCCATTGTTGGTTCTTCTATATTCATTTCGTCTTCCTCTTGTAGAAACAGTTCTTCTCGTTCCTCTTGTGATTCTATCTCTCCCTCATTAAGTAGTTTATCAAAATAATTTTTCCATTCTTCCAGAACTTCTTTATTTTCTACTATAAGCATACCTTCTTTGTTTTTTAAATAGCTTTGTCTACTACAAAATCCTTTTTCTATTTTTTTTGTTTCTTGGTAAAAAGATCTAATCTCTTTATTTTGAAACTTTTCCTCTATTTTTCTTATTTCCGTTTCATTATATTGACGTTTTTTAAGCAGAAGAATTAATAAACATAAATAAAAATAGTGTAAATGTTTTACTATCATCGGAGCAGGATAGTTTACGCGTTAACTCATATAATGTTGAAAAATATGAAAAAATAAAAGTAAATATTCCTGATATCGGTTCTACTAAACATGCGGCTTTACAACAGTTCAAGCCATTAAAAAATAACATTGCAAAAGATTTTAGTTTTAAATCCGAATATTGCAAGTTAAGGAAAAAGTATAGAGCGCGAAGTAATATGCAATTAACCGATAATACCGAGGAATTCGATAAAAAAGTTTTTCTGCCTCACCATGAGGTAATTAAAGTAAACTAATTAACTACTAAAGTGCGTGCCGTTCTTGACGTTAGTTGTAAATCTGTAACAGGTAGTTTAAATGACCATTTGTTAGCTGGGCCCAATCTGCAAATGGAATTATTTTTTTATTGTTAAAATTTAGAAATTACCAATTCATACTGTCAGCGGATCTTGTAAAAATGTTTCGACAAATCTGGCTAGCAGATGATCAGTGGAAATACCAAAAAATTCTATGGCAGTCGAACCTAAATAAACCGATTGAAACTTATTACTTAAAAACTACTTTTAATGGCACTGTTTGTGCACCTTATTTAGTAATGAGATTTTGGCAGCAATTAGCCTTAGAACGAAAAATCTCATTAAATTCAATCAGTGTTAAAACAGAATTTGTATTGCTTAATAAATTTAGTACATATAAAAAACTAAAACATGTTGTAGGTTATTGTTTTAGATTTAACAATAAATTAGCAAAAAAATCTAGTGTGAATACAAATATATTAAAAATTAATGAATTAGAAAACGCTCATATCCGAATTATAAAATTAATACAAAATGATAAATTTGCAAATTATATTCACAATATAAAACTTCATAAAAAATTAGATCGTAAAACTTCGTTTATAGCGTGAAACGTATTTTTAGATTAAAATGTTATTTTAAGAGTAGGAGTAGGNTATATATATATATATATATATATATATATATATATATATATATATATATATATATATATATATATATATATATATATATATATATATATATATATATATATATATATATATATATATATATATATATATATATATATATATATATATATATATATATATATATATATATATATATATATATATATATATATATATATATATATATATATATATATATATATATATATATATATATATATATATATATATATATATATATATATATATATATATATATATATATATATATATATATATATATATATATATATATATATATATATATATATATATATATATATATATATATATATATATATATATATATATATATATATATATATATATATATATATATATATATATATATATATATATATATATATATATATATATATATATATATATATATATATATATATATATATATATATATATATATATATATATATATATATATATATATATATATATATATATATATATATATATATATATATATATATATATATATATATATATATATATATATATATATATATATATATATATATATATATATATATATATATATATATATATATATATATATATATATATATATATATATATATATATATATATATATATATATATATATATATATATATATATATATATATATATATATATATATATATATATATATATATATATATATATATATATATATATATATATATATATATATATATATATATATATATATATATATATATATATATATATATATATATATATATATATATATATATATATATATATATATATATATATATATATATATATATATATATATATATATATATATATATATATATATATATATATATATATATATATATATATATATATATATATATATATATATATATAAAATATGTTATGTTAATTTAAAAGTATTTAGTGTTATTTTAAAAAAATTACATATTTTTTTAAAGACGGGAGTATGTTACACAATTACCGCCAAAGTTAGTTAAAATTTCTACAACTTTTCCTTAACACAATAAATATGAATTAAAAGAGTAAGACGAGGATAAATGGGTGGTTGGTAAGAGAGAGGTAACAGAAGATGAGAATTGCAATTGAGACAGAAAAATAAAATACAGTTTTAGACAAACCTTATTTTTCGTGTATCATTTACCTACAACATAACTGGGCAACGGAACAAGTGTAGCAGATAATATATTTTTAATAATTGAATTTTTAAAGGGTGTCCACACAATGTTAAAACATAGTAGGTACATATTGGTATTTTCAAAATTTTGACTAAATAATGCTCTCCATTGGATAGCAAATTTCTAAAGCTGGAAGGAATGTAACAGTAATACATCAGCATTTTATAAATATGTTGCAAATAGTAACCTACATTTAATTTTTTTGTCAGCAAATAATTGTGTTGGCAATGATATTCAGACAAAAGATAATTAAAATTTAGTTATCTCATTACTGAAAAAGATTTTTAACAAATATTTTTAACTTCTGCAAATTTAGCACGAGCAAATGCATTACCAAAAATATACAAACCAAGCAACCCATTCCAATTAATTGTTTCTGCGATAGGTTCTCCCCTGTATGATTTATCCAAATTTTTGCAATTGATATAAAATAAATCCTTAGATAATGAATTTCGCCATTCTGTTACAAATAGTCTTGCCCTTTTTGAAAAAATAAATTATTTTCAATCACTTGAATAGAGGATATTGTCGGCAATCGGTGGAACATGTATACTAAATATAAGAAATAAAACACTTGGTTTGTCCACAAATTTAATATTTTATTTTATTCGACTAGTTTCGGCTAAAAGCCATCTTCAGGAATGAAGTGTACAATTAAAATTTTGGCTTATAAATACAATATTAAAAAATAATTCTTAGAATAAATGCGGTTACTTTGGAATTTATTT
>NEEE01007012.1:0-10404 GCA_002278615.1 Pogonus chalceus | reverse complement strand
AACTAACTTTGCAGTAGGTGGTATTTGTATTTTATTAATTTTATTTATTAAATCTATTGTATTTTTGATGCCATATTTTGATTTAAAATTGATTGCTTCTGGTAACAGATTATTTAATCGTTTACAAATTTTGTATGATGGAGCATTCATATAGGAAACTACTGGTCTAATTGGTATATTTGTTTTATGTAATTTAGGAAGTCCATATAATATTGGTGCAGAAGGATTTTTGTTATAATAAAGAAACTTTTTCTCTAAAGTTAGATTATACTCTTAATTTTATTTAATATTTGCTTTTGAAAAACTGGTGTGGGATCATAACTACCTTCAGTAAGATTTGTTATACTAATAAAATTTTCTATTTTTGCTATATAATCTTGTTTATGTAAAATGGTGATTGTGTTACCTTTGTCTGGTTTTGAAAGTATTAATTTATGATTTTTAAGTTTATTTTTAATGGAATTTAATGTAATTACTTGTGAACTATTTACCTTATTGTTTGGATTTTTAATGCTATTTAAAATAGTCTTTGTCGAATTAGCTTGCAATAAACTATTGTTTTTAACTATAACTTCATTGTCCATGGCTAACTGTAGAATATCTTTAATTTTCGTTGGAAATCTAGAGCAAAGGAAAGTTCTTTCTCAAGTAGCTGGTTTTCTTCATTCTTGAAGTTTACGGAAGATAAGTTAACCACCCTTGGGTAAAATTTATGGTTGGAAACAATATTGGCACTATCACTTTTCACTTTTTTTTTAATGTTTACTTTAATTGATAATAATTTATCTAATTTAGATTTTTGTTTAACAAATTGTTGGTGAATTAGAACATGAATTTCACATCTGATCTCTTGATCCAATATATCAAATTCTATTGGATGTTACTGGTGCAATAATTCGGTGTGTATAAGCATTAAGTGCATATTTAAGTTATGGCGAGTTTTATAATGATGTTTAAGTTCGTTATATAACCACTTCCTTTTTGCAAATTTTACTGCACTTTGGGCTGATGAGTTATGATTATTACTAGTTATATGGATGTAATTTGGAAATAAATTTAGTTTCTTGGACATTGTATTAAACCACAGATGATTGCAGGTAGTTTTTAACTTCAATAGTACTCTTCGATAAATGACAATTTATTTTGCTAAACTTGCAGTTTTAATCACTTGAATAGAGAATATTGTCGGCACTCGGTGGAACATGTTTACTAAATATAAGAAACAAAACACTTGAAATTATTTTCAGGTTCCATCTACATATTTAATAGTTTCTCTGCATGTTGTGTCATTATTCACTACCATATCAAATATAGTATCAATAACACAAACGTATACATATATAATAAAGAGGAACGAACGCAACTCATAAAATAACTAGACAAGCAATAAGTGCAGTTCTATACAAACACCGAAACAGACAAAAAGACTTATGCATTTGTAATACGCGGACTTGACATTGAACCTGACACAAACGATTTAAAAAATGAACTAACCAACAAATACAAAACTCAAATTATTACCATATATAAAATGAAAGCAACAAACGAATAATACAGTGCCATCGCTGTCAAAACTGGGGCCTTGCAACATCCAACTGTCGATTAGCACCATCATGTCTCAAATGCGTAGGATCACATTTAACTACAGAATGTAAAAAAGCTAGAGATACCCCAGCAAAGTGTGTTGACTGTGGTGCAGCTCATACAGCAAACCGTACCATTTGTCCAACATATCAAAATAAAATTAAACTTATCTAAGCATACAAAGACAAAAGACAACTTCACACTATTGACAAATAGACTAGAAAATACGCACGAGTCCCAAAGCCAAAAACAAATGCTTGGAACACAACATCTACGCACACTTCACTACTAACTCATGACTTTCCCCCACTGCCATCATCATACAAAACCAACCGTGAAAACACCTAAAACACAATAGTGACACATCAACAACTAAGTGCAGTGATAACTCCTCCACTCATAACATTAATTGTTAAAAATAGACGCCTTCAATTCACTTTTCAATGTAATAAATACATTAAACTCTAATAAAAATTCCAAACATGCCAAAAGCTATAAAATCATTAAACGAAAAACTTACTTAATCAACATCGAAAACAGAATAATTCACCATTTTCATTAATTTCACAACAAACGATCTACCACAATACAACATTTAATTTAAACATATCATCATGGAACGCTAACGGACTAAGAAACAAAATAGGTGAACTAAAGCACTACATACAAACACACAATAAAGACATCATGCTCAATAACGAAACTAGACTAACACAAAACATTAATTTAAAAATACACGGATACAAAGTATACAGAAAGGACAAACCACAACAAGGCCATCCCGCTGGAGGAGTTGCTATTATTATTCGTTACAACATACCACACACAACAATAGACATACCGACAACTACATTAGAAACACTAGGCATAAAACTTGTAGATAACACTCACATACTAGTAGCATACAATAAACTATCAAACACTAAAACTCACACTGTTATACATACATTAACAAACATAAATAATAAAGTAATGATCATAGGTGATTTAAACGCAAAGCACACAACCTGGGGCTACAACACCAGCATTACAAGCGGAAACAACACCCGCTCATACAAAGACAATCATCCCTCATTAAACATAATTTACACAAATACTCCTTCAAATTTTCCCACAACCGGCGCTACGCCATTAACAATAGAAATAATCGTAACAAAAAATATTACAAACCATATACAAATACAGACACACGCTGAGCTTAACTTAAAGCACAACCCAATAAAACTAACTCTTAAGAACAGAACAAAAAGAGAATCACACAAAGACAATATCAAAATACTATCAAACTAACTGGACTTATTTAGAAAAACGCTAAACGAACTGACAATAAAAAACAACAACATAAAAACGACAAAAGACCTAGAAATCGAAATAGACAAAATCCCTGAAAATATCACAATAGCCAGAATATATTAATTTTGAAAAAAATACAAACACACAAAAATATATACACCATTAAAAGTAAACGGACATAAAACAAAGGACAAAGACTCGGTAAAATACTTAGGTAAACACCTAGACAAAAGACTTAACTTTAAAAAACACATACAAAACATCACCCACAAATATCACTACACAATCAAACAACTATACTCCCTCATGGCAAAAAATTCACACATAAACACTAGAAATAAAAAACTCATATATACAACCATCATGAGACCCATACTCACAGACGCTGCCCCAGTTTGGTGCAGTGTGTTCAAGAGAACCATTAAACCGCTACAAATACTACAAAAAAAATGCCTCATAACCAACAAAGACAGATACACCAGAACAAAAACACTACACAACATCACAAACATTCCACCAATATATGACTATATACAAGACATATCATAAATTTTTATGAAACACAACTAAAAGCAAACCCAATAACACAACGAATAACAAACATCAGACACCACAATACACCATATAGAATAAAACAAAAATTACCATACCAAACACTTCCTATATTCAAAATGCAACTTTAGAATAATCAACTAATTCATCATTGTAAATAACATTACCTTTATCATCAAATAACATCTAGCACCTCATAAACATTAAAAATCATTAAATATATTAAGTAGTCATTATGTATAGTAATAAGTTAAATTCGAAAAGTAGGTTTTTAAGACATATTTTTTTTACTACATTCAATTAATCAAATCATAATACGGAAATACCAAAATACATAAGACATACAGCATCACACATTCATGGTTAAATTTTAAATATAAAAAATAAAAATTAGATGAAAACTCTAGGCTAGGGTAGGTGATCTAGATTAACTTATGTAAATAAAAGCATTGAACTATGTATAAGAATATTGAAAATTATAAACATTATTCAAATTAAACCAATTCAATTCAATACCTCACTTTTTACTATGACATAATTATGATAATTATATTTTATTAAATTTTTTTTTTACAGGTGGATAGAATTACTTATACCTATCAATATTAAAAATAACGGAAACGTCAAAACGTTTGGAAATTTTGACATAAAGCTACATTAAAAAATTAAAATTAAATGCTGGACAAATCCTGGAGCTACTATAATACAATCACGGAAAACATTTAACTCATTTAGAATTGATTATCCTGACTCTACACTACCTCCAACTGGATGACACGATGCTGGAGTCGTGGAACAGCGGCACACTAGAACGGCTGGTAGTCTACGTAGAAGATTGGAAAGAGAATAACTATGGTGCATCAGACTATATTTGAGCAATTATTTATCCAAGAAAATTCTCGCTGCGAGTTAAGATTAAATTTACTGCATGCTTACACGGGTTTCACAGTTTTAAAACGCGAAATACTCATATCTAAAATGCCACTCATTTATTATTTATACATATGTATATTATACATTTTATTTATAGGCCTCACATACCCACTGTCTACACACGTGTTAGTATTTACACATTTATTTACTCATTTAAAAAAGAAATTATTTACTTTATATCATATGACGATTTATTTTTGAATAACCAAATAAAAAATCGTCATGAATGATTTTTCAATGTATTCTTTTTAAAGCTAAATATTTAATATTAATAATATGTAAAGTTAATTATCTATTGATTTTCCTTATTTTGAAATTTCTAATATTATCATATAGAAAAGTTTCTAAACCTTTTCCTACTGTAAGAGATGCTGAAATAATTTATCAAGTATTGAAAATAGACAGTAAACCTAAAAGAAGTGTTGTCTCTAAAACTTAAGCAGTAGACGATAATCTTTTAAATGTATTTGAATACTTTTATTATTAACCATATAATTTACAAAAATAGCAATTGTGAATTGAATTTTTTTATTTTTAGTAATTTCAATGGCAAAGAAATTCGAAATATAAGAGTTGGTTAAATATCTTTTTTGGTAGTCTTAAATTATAGTGACTGAAACTTTTAAAGAATTTAACTCCAGAGAACCTGAATAACATTATTATTTAATATTTTTGTAAATTTTAATTTATAATAAAAAAACGATGCCAGATCATACACCAGTTTTATATAAGCCAAGATCAGTATATGTATATGGTCTGTTAATTGGATCAAAGATAGTATTTTTTTTGTATATTATTTGGGCTGTGGTGCCAGATGAAATTTTACATGATCATCTAGGACTTGCAAATTGGCCACTTAAATATTGGGCTGTGGCTATTCTGATATTTACTGCAATTGCAGTTTTTGCTTTTATTATATATCCAACAATGAATCTGTTAATGACACCAGGCATCGATGATGTGAGAACAATCAATAACCTATACTCACTTGTACAAAATAAAAATATTCCAGTAAGTATTCCGTCTGTGTCTGATATTCCTATTACTGATGTGTGTAGAAAATTGTATTTAAAATCATAAAGTTTATACTCTACAATAAATTAATTACAATCATAATTTTATTTATTTTAGGACAATAATTTCAGTATAATAATTGTGAGTTGCTTAAGCAATTTTAGGTTTAATTTCTTAATTGCCCACCCAACTTTTAAATATAAAAACTATAGACTATATTATCAAAATGATTATACGAAAACGAGTGATTAAATTCAAAAAAATTTATATTTAATTGCATTTTTTTTTTATTAATTTTTCATTCAACTGATTATTAAAATAATCAGAATAACCATAACGCTCATATTTAAAAATTACAATCGAAATTATCAGAAGTTTTCAAGACTAAAAGCATGTTTTAAATTTGTTATGCATATATAATTTCTCTCTCTCTCTTTCTCTCTCTCTCTCTCTCGCTCTGAAATTACTTGCAGCGAATAAATAACTTTAAGACTTGAGTGCGAAATTGTGTGTAGTTCAAGATTCACATAATACTGCTGTTGTTAACTTGACAGAATTAACTGTCAATGTTAAAATAAATGTTGAGTCATTCTGTCAGATCAGTTCTGATCTCAATGATTTGCGGGATACTAAAAAAGCTGACATGGATTCAGTCAATGAAAGACTGTGTATGCTGGAAACATCAGCTCCTGTTCCATCTACGTCATCACAAGCGCTAAGTAGTTCTACTGAATTAGTGAATTCACTAAAGTTTTTTTTTAATAAATGTATTAGGAAATTAATAGTGTACATGATGATAATTGGAAAACATTCTCAGCATCAGAATTGATGCCAGTACTGATGAATGCAATAGCAGGTGACAGCAAAGATGTAATAATGCTGTTGGTACTCAACGACGGTAAATAACTACTCAGCAACAAAATCAAAGTCATAACTAAGGCCTATTTATGAAAAATAAAATTTTATTTTATTTAAACAGTTTTCTCAATAAATTTAATACTATTAGGAATTGTATTAAAGAAGAAAACAAAGCAACAAAATCCATGTCATAACTAAGGCCTATTTATGAAAAATAAAATTTTATTTTATTTCAACAGTTTTTTCAATAAATTTAATACTGTTGGGAATCGTAGTAAAAAAGGAAACTGTGACATGTAAATATAGTTCTAATTATTTAATTTATTGTAAAATATATTCAAAGTTTCAATAACATGAGTTCTTGCTTAATTTGTCACGATTCAAAAAAATTTAAACCTAGTTTTTTAAAGTCTCTTCATGTATTTGTTTTCAATATGATTTTTTTGCATAAATTATTTTAGAACCCTAAGCAAAATATAATACAATTACTGACTTTTCTTTCTGAAAAGTGTTGTTGGTTTATTTTTGTGCCATGATTTGATTGAATGATTGATAAAAATAATTAATTTATGAATATGTATTTTAAGGATGCAAGATTTAAAATTATAGTGAAACCATAAATAAAGGGATCACCGCCGGTTTCATGCTTTAGTTTAAAAATTTTGATAATCTAGTATCTGCTTTCGTATCNTAAATATTATTTTGATACACGTTTTTGGATATTTAGGACATATTATTTTAATTCTAAAAATGTTTATATTTTTAATATTACGAATACTTATACTGTATAACAAGTTTTTAATGATCATGTATTAATTTATATTTTGAAAATTATTTCATGAATGTATTTTTACTTTATTTCAAAATAAAAGCTAAAGTAATCCGTTATATTTTTAAAGTTAAATAACTTAAATGCTATTTTTTAAACAGTTCAACTTTCCCGAATATTTACGTTTATTGAGATAAACAAACGATGATCGAATTACAATAATTTTATGATCGTTTCTCGACGCCGCTTAATAAATAAAAAGTCTTTGTGTTGGCTTCATTTTGTTGGTTTTTTTACTTAAAACGATTTATAAACAAGTTAAAAGTTAGAATAGTTACCTCTTATAATCCCAAATCAACTAATTCTTACTCAAATTTGAAGTGAAGGTCAGAAAGCCTGTCTTGGTATCAAGGGAAGCTTACGGGAGTCGTTAATATATCTCAAATATAATAATGTTGAACTTTGTGACATTATAAAACAAATGGGATTTGATAATTTTTTTTGGTTATTATTGGAGACACCAGCAAAAAGACCTATACAACGATTTATTGAAACTATGTATATCCAATTATTTCAATTGACGCGACTGGTAGAGTCATTCACATAATTTCATCAGCAGGAAATTATCATCAAGGTCCAATATTTTATACCAAATCGTCACTTATATCATTCCTGTATGCCAGATGTTTTCTGAAAGGCATGATGCCGAAATAGTGGTATTATGGCTTTTGGAATGGATTTCTTCCTAAAGCAAATGTTCCGGAAGAAGTTGTCAGTGATATGTCAGAAGTTTCACAACATTATATATGTCTAACCATCTGTAATATGACATGCAAGCAATATTTATCAATTTATTTCAGATTTTGATTGGGAAAAACCAAAGATTTACCATACTTAAGAATAGATATTGTGTATTTAATTCATTATTTGGCTACAGACAAATGTTTTTCATCAGCTTAATTCGTGATCAAAGATTTTTACTTGAGGGCAGCTGGCTTTATGAGCACTATGAAAATTTTTTCAGACATTGAAAAAATGATAAAGGCACTATTAAATATAGGCCAAAATTAGTACGGATGTAAAGCTGATATTTAGTGGATACTAAAAAAATTAGAAACATTTAAATTCGACGAAACTGTAATTGACTATAAAAAACTTAAAAATAGTAATACTTTTGAACAAGAAGATTTTTGTGAGACTTATTTATTTTGCCATAATGGAGAAGCAAATGTTGATAACTCAAATGCAAATATTGACCTTGAATTATCTGATTAAGTCGAAAAACTTATTTAAGAGTTTCCAAAAAATGTAAATTCAAATATTTCTATCAATTATAATGATGTTTATCCTAATTAATTAATAAGAATATAAGATAAGCTGGAAAAATTGTTTAAAAAGTTTTCAACATGGACAAACGTTCTGCGAGAACCGGACGGATCAGAAAATGTTATTGCTACTTCAGCCCGTTCAGAGAACTATTTTAATTATGGTAAAGACACTGTGTAAGATGGTCGACAATCGACTCGAGCAAACATGTTGTTAGCTCAACATGTCGAAACAATTAAAACAAGAATGATGGAAGGAAGAACTGCATATGACAAGGAGATAATGATTAAAAAAGTTACAAAAAAGCATAAAAAATTAATCTATCGGGATTGAATTGTGAAGAAAACTGACAAGACCAAAATAAATGTGACGAGGATTGAACCGATTGATTTTTTTTTTTTTAATTTTGTTTGGAAAGAAAAAAATATACAATATATTTTTATTTTTTCTCAGAATAACAAAAATGAAAGAAACGAAAGAAAAGTAAACATAAATGTCTAAAGAGAAAAATGTATGACTCTATTTTTGTCTGCAGACGGTTCTTATTACCTGTTGCTACGCTTTTTCTTTTGATTGGTTAAAATTTTTGTGGCAAACTTTCTGTGAATGAGACGCGAACCACCGACAACCGCAGCACCGCTTCACGGGCAGCAAATCGGCGGTTCGATTCTTATCAGCCTAATAATTTACAACAGTTTCAGAGATAATATTGTGATCAGTGGAATATGTTTCGAAGAATGACAGATCTCTTGCTCCCTCAATACAAATTTCTAAATAGCACTGTCAACAACATGGCTCACCGGTAGCCCAGTGGTATCCATAGCGGCTAGGTGTTTGCTCGGCCTGGGCTGAAACTAGTTAGTACCAGTTTCAAGTTTTGAACTACGCGTACTAGATGTAAGAAGATTCGACCCCCACGCCATGTCGCTGTCCTGAGTGGAGAGAAATTACGGGCGAACTTTGAATTTAAATTTTGCTGTTAACTTGCTATCTCCGCGCTGTGTCGCTGTCCTGAGTGGAGAGAAATTACGGGCGAATTCGTCCATAGAATCACGACTTCCCCGCTGCGTTGAATGTCCTAAGGGGAGATATTTTACGGGCGATTTGGATAAATTGCATTTTTTTTTTTTAATTTGCAAAAGTGTTAGACGGCCTCTACCCTGTGTTACAGATATAAAGTGAAGAAGGTTCACGGCGAATCGCGGAAAATAAAAGAAATTAACACGCTTAATTTAGATAAATCGTTAGACGGCCCCTTCCCTGTGTTCCTGTCCTGAGAGGGAAGACTTCGCGTTCCGTTAAATTAGTTTCGGCCCCCACGCTGCGTTGAATGTCCTGAGTGGGGAGACAATACGGACAAATAGAGAAATCAAATCATAGCTTTGACCCATTTTTTTTTTTTTTTTTTCACGTTCTTCGCACTCTATATATCGTCGTATGAGGACAGAAGTGGACTGTATCACTAGTCTCCAACGTTACTACTCGACGAAAGTCATCGGGACATATTCTGCTGAGATAATAAGTATCACCTAGGCTAAGTTTAATTTTATTCTTGTATTACTTTATATTTATTATGATTGTTGCCATTAAAAATATCAATTGTTGTCATAGAAATTTTTTTTCTTCCGTTTAAAACCAATTTAATTTCATTGTTGAAATTCAATATATAATTTTGTTGTGACGCTGGACATTTTTTTGTTAATATCAATTTAATTTTTATTGTAATTAAAGCCTAAATTGTTACTACGGTGTCTTTTTTTTTGTTTGTGGTGAATAACTAATTTTTTCGTTATATATATATATATATATATAATTTATTATTAATAAAATCTTGAGATTTAAATAAAAATTACACTTGGCGATTATTTGTTTCTTGTGTGTATGCCATAAGTCAAAATATTTCTTTGTTAAACCTAAGTTATTTCTAACCTGGAATATTTTCACCTGCACTAAGTAAATCCGAGCAATCGGTTGGCGCTGGAGGAATTTTTGTATAAATTTATATTAATGTTTCAGTTTATTATTAAATTTAGTTTTAGTTTTTTGTATTATATTTAAATATTTATTTGAATTTA
>NEEE01006959.1:3169-13219 GCA_002278615.1 Pogonus chalceus | reverse complement strand
CACATCCCGATTTTCAGCTCATCGTCATCGGTGTGTTTGTTGTCTATGAAACATTATTCCATTCTGTCGAAATCAAAACTGCGCGTTGATGGGTAAGGAAACGACGAAGACATAAAATTAATGAAACGTCACATGATTTCAATATCAAAGAGATGCTAATAGAGATGGAAGGCGGGCATGCGTGAAAATTATTATAAGAAAATACACGACCTACGAACCATCAACTTTGAAGGGGATGTGTATACTTTCTCTATTAATGTTGTATATTAAGAGAAAATCTTATGAAGGGTTCTTTTTTTTAACTTTAAACAGAATACAAAATACTTTTTTTACTACTTCATCCTAGTCACTATATAAAAAGTTAGGTTGAATTATTTAAAACAAAACACTAATTCAATTGTTTTGACACCTACTAAGATTTATACATAGTATCAAAAATATCTAACGTGCTAATCATGTAAAATAAATATTTGTAGAAATGTAAAATTTCATACAAAACAAATAAGTATAAAATATAAAATGAACAACACAAATTCAATATTTGATACAAATAAAATAGAATATTTAATATCAATTTAAACTATAAACAAATACAATATCAATAAAACCTTTTAATTTATTTATAGTCACGATTGTTTAATTGAAACTATATTTATGTTTTATAGGAAATGTAACTTCAATTTATCGAGATGTTAAATGCTTTTTTAAGCGAATTATTACTTATATCAATTTGTTTTTAAGAGGTTAGTAAATAAGTTTAGTTGCAATAAACTTAATGAAAAGAAATAAAATAGTTTTATTATTAATAATGTGATAATATAATAGATATAAATGCTAAATTTACTGAATAGAATTTTCATTTTAGCAATGATTTAATTTTTCTAACTGTTTTCTAGATTACATCGTAGTTCTGTTTTCGTCAGAGACAAACAAATAATTAGCAATAAAATTAACCTAATTGTCAGAATTATACATTTCAATAATTTCACGTAGCATTCAAACATATATAAATTTAAAAAAATTTAATTAAAAGTTTATCTTAAAAAAAGTAACTTTATCAAAATAATATATTTTATATAGGTACTAAAAATGATTCTATTTCTAAAAAACAATATTTAATCAGATAAAAATAATTCAACGAAATTAATATTATTTTAATAAATTTGTTATTAATATTCCAAAATAGCATTGTTTAGTGGTACATTTTTTTTAATTGAAATATTGCATTGGTCATGTTAGATTGATTTGAGAAATTTGGAATTAGAGTAAATAAAAATTTTGAGAGACTTAAATAAAAATAAAAAGATTTCCTTAAAATGAATAGAGAAAAAGTTGAGAAATGAAGGGAATCAAAACTGCTTTCCATTCGCGAGTATCGCGTATAGTATACCAGTACAGAGAGAGTATCGATTACTTTCTCTACAACTCGTAGCGTCGCTGGTCGAAAGCGGTCCGCCCCCGCGCGCCTAAAGCATGGCGTCGCATGCAAATCAGTATGGCGTCGAGACGAACTACTACCCATTCTACACACATCACCCTAAACAGAATTCAAGTCAGCACACCGATCTCTCTCAAGTCAAATAGCGCAGGATGAATTGTAGAACGGTACAGGTTAGTTCCGCGGTTTTGATATGTTTTACGAGCGACTTGGGGGTTTTACACGTTGTTCCTATGATGAATTTACATACTTGGCCACCGTTGTCTGCTTGTTGCGGATACCAACGTCGTGTTACTGTGTTATCTGTGCGGTTATTGGTTTTTGGTTTTTGTACTCTCTCAATTGTACAACCGGCGTGCTATCATCATTATGATGTAGAAGGATCGCTCTATGCTATGCATCAAATTTAATCGAAAGAAAATGTTTTTGTAATCGCTTGTATTTTATTACATTTCAAAATCAAAATACTTTTTATGGATAATTGCAGTTCAGATTTTTTTCTTTACTTTCCATTACTAATACTTGACTGTACGAAATTCGGAAAAAAAAATAAACTGATGTATTTTTCAAAACTAAAAATGTTTAAAAAAGTTTATTGGAAAATGTTCCGAAAATTGTCATTAAAATGAAGAAGGTGATAGGATTATTTGACATGCTTTTTTATACTTTCTTCATTTGTGTTAAACATAATGATTATCAAAGTTAAATTAAGCAAAAATTTTATTTCAGTTCTTCAATCTCTAAAATACATTTTATTTTTTGTTTTGTCTAGTACAAATAAACTATTGAATAAACCCACCTTAAGGGAATTGGAGCTCAAGAACAAAATAAAATATTTTTTCATCCATAAAAACAAATAAACATGAAGAGATAAATAAATAAATTTTAAAAAATATCCAGTTATTTTATCAAATCACACATACAAAGATACATACCTATATGTAATACAATTCATTTGTGAAAACACAATATATAAAACAGAAAGTAAAGTTAGATACATGATAAATGTAACAAAAACAAACGAACATATAATATATGCAATGTAAATATTTTCTCCCTAGTAAAAACAAAACACGGCGCAGGAACAACGAAGAATAAACCTGCTTCTCTTTTGTTCTGGTCAAAACACTTTTAGTCTATTTAATAGAAGATAAAAATTTTGTAATCAAATAAATAAAAAATGATATATAAAAACATATTGGATCAAATTTTTGAGTATTAAAGGAGAATCTTTTAATTTTGAATTTTAAAACATTTGAAACAAAAGATTATATATGTTTTTATTAAAAATTATATAGTAAGATACTTCATAAAACTTTTCCTTAAGTTCTCATAAGACAAACACTAATAGGGTTGGTGCCTAAGGAAAATGATAAATGCGTGCATATTCTAGAAACCGTTAATCAATTGTTTTAATGATAATATGTATACTTTGCATATTTTATGAAAAAACTATTTTGTTAAATAGTTTATAAAAAATGAAGATGTATTAAGCAAAAGTTTTGTAATTTAGTATGAGTAAAAACAAAAGCACATGACAAGATTGAAATTAAGCAAAAACAACCTTTGTTTAGCGGCCATCATTACTCTGTCAATCAGGAATCCCGCAAAAGCAACAACACCAACCCTTTTGATGACGGAACAACACTATACAAGATGCATGCACAATTCTAAACTTGTAGCAACATGTCAACGTCATTCTGTCGTTCATTGTCCAAGTATCTACTAAGTTCGTATAACTAATATGGTCTTGTAGCGAAAACAACACACTAGGTAATTAAGCAAATGTTATTTACAATGTTCTTTAATTCTGTTGAAAGCATTCATTACTTTTCGATGCCATTTGTCAATGTGAGAATCGTGTTATTAAGTTGTCATGATATATGCGTACTTTACATTTCTAGTGCGTATGTTATTTTTCGTTTTTTGTATGGATGGATATCAAATATGCGTGTATTGTGATAGTGATAAGAGATAATGGAACGTAGTGTTGTTGGCTTTGTGACATTTTCACTCGCAAATGCATTAATTAGTTGATGTGAAAGATTATTAATTACGCGGATGATATATGAGGTTATGGTACTTTTGTAATGGAGTGATTTTTAGATAAGTGTGATGTATTATAGGTTCCATTGTGTAATGAATTTGCGAATAATGATGCTATGTTTAATGTTTCAATATCTGGTTTCAACTTGCTATCATGTATATTCATTCCACAATATTTAATACCTAATGGTTTTTACTATCTTTTCTATAATTCAAATCAATCCATATATGTAATTATATACTAATATGTAATTATATACTATATCTATTACTTTTCATTTATAACAATTAACATAGTATTCAAAATGAAAAATTAATGGATAGTATAGAGCGATAAAATTATTAATAATGTTTGTAATATTCTGAATATTAATAAGAGAATTATGCTATAGCAAAACTAGTATTTACCCAATAAACATATTAGTTCATTCAAGTAAACAAGTTACATCCAGTTCAACCAACAATGTACATCAATAAACACACATGACACGACATGTATATCAAAACACACCAAGTCAACTTTGACTTAGTATATAGTGTAATGCATTGTGTAGTCCGCCGTATGTAGTTGTGTACATTCCAGTGCTGCCAACCAAACTATTCCGATCCAGGAACAACAAGGAACATCTCCCGATGCAGTGTCCACGAACTAACGTAACACAAGGAGTGCAAAGAGATCGGGGAACGAGGGACGAATCGAACGTATGTCTTGGCAGAGACGGTGATTTATGTTCACAGAGTTTTATAAAGAGACGGGCCGAGAATGGTGCACAAGAGAAAATAAAAGAACCGAATCGCGAAATAGAATAGGAGAGATGTTTAGAAGGCTACAAATCACTCGGGACGTAGATACACTGCGCCACGTTGTTTGGTGGTACAGAGTTACTGCTGCACTGGCGCGATCTTTTGACCGGACACCGAACTAGGGCAACACATACTTTTATATTGTGTTCTTTCGAAAAATATTAGGACTTTTTTTACTTTTGTTTCTTCTGGATTTGTTTACATTTGTAGACAAACTATTTTGTCGATATTGACTAACTTTTATCGTTCAAAATTAAGAATAACATAAAATGAAAAGCAAATCAATTTTAAATTTGCAAATTTCAATACTCAAAAAATATAAAAAATTATTTAAGTTGCAATATTTTGATGAATATATAATGAATTAATATAAAAATCTTATAATCAATATATCATCGTGGCAATAAAAACAATTCCTAAACAAGAAAACAATAATAAACAGACAACAAACAGCGGATGCGCAAAGTACAAAAAAACAATCAACAACCCAGTAAAAAACAATTAAAGAATGACACTACAAAAATAAAAAAAATAAATAAAAATAAACAGAAAAACAAAAATACGAATGAACAAAACAAAAGACGACATTAGACACAGAGGTGCTCCGCCGTGTGTCCCCGGTGATTCATTATTACGGGTAGCCGGCGTGGACATTTGCTCGGCTGAATCAATCAGTTGTCTTGGCGAGACTGTGCCCCCCGCGGCACAAGACACCGCTTAATTGGGATTTACATTTGACTCTGAGTCGTTCCTTTTTAGAACGACTCTGTATATACGCTGTTACTGGACTTTGTATAGTGGAATATAAGATGTACGCAATCCGCGAATCATGTACAATGCACGTCAATCTTTCGATGTTCATGTAAACGGATTTCTACGAGATCATTGATATCATAATGTTTTAAAGTTGATTGATCAATTAACTTTCATCACTTAACACATCATTATATGTTTATTAAGTCTATCATTCTTAATAGGCAATTTTAATAAGCAGAAACAGCTTAATTTTTCGTAAATTGTAAACTTAAAAAAATTAAAAGAAAGATTTCAAAATATCGAATTAAATTAAAATTATTTTAAACTTTACACTTATTCTAAAAATAGATGTATATTTAATCAGTTCAATTGTCAACAATATCAAAAATATTTTATCTAAAACTCGCTAAAATCAGAATTTCAAATTGCGTTGATTTTAGTTTTCAGTGAATGCTTTATTTTAACTTAACAATTAAATTTAAATGTAGGTTGATAAACTAGAACTGTCTATAGTTTGTTTTCAATATTTTTTCTAAGTTTTAAATAATATGAAATATAATCATCAGTTTAAACAAAAGTTATTGAAAATTTTACATTTTTATTAACAGGATATTTCTTGTTGTATGCAGTTTAAAGCATTTCAAATTGAAAGAAATAAAATAAACGTAGTATATACCTTATAAATAAATGCTTTTATCAATTGTTTTAAAATAAATTAATAGTAAAAGAATAAATAATTTATAAATTTAACGCAAATCTCTACAAGGTATAATTCAACAGCGTCTTAGATATCAGTGGTAATTCCTTAACGAAACAATTTAATGCATATTTTTCTATTCCTGTTTACTGTGTACTGTGTTTAGTTTTGATGGCACAAAAAAATTCACTACATGTACTTTGTCTCTAACTGTCAACGGAAGCAATGTTAAACAACGGTACAAAAATGTACCAAGCTAAAATATTGGTACTTTAATGTTGCTAGTTGTCATGTTTAGATTTTTAAATCTTTGTTAATTTAATATAAATAAAAAGGAACTTACATTATCTATTTCAAATTTGCAGCTAGACATATTTCTGAAAATAAAAGAAATGATAATTATTATTGCAAAGTAAATAGTAAGTAATGAAAATAAATAGAAATACATAATGTGATTGAAACAATAAAAATAATATTAAATCAGCAATTTTTACAAAGTCACCACGTTATTGTTAAAAACAATGCGACATAAATGTGATTTAAATTTCAAATGAAATATTTTCCATCAAGGACAACATACATACCTTTACCGAGTGAATAGGGAACAATAACATTTTTTTCCACAAAATATAAATACAATACTAACATTCTCACGATAACAACAAGTTGCCTAAAAATTGAATTTCATCTGTAACAGTAACCAGCAAATCTTGAATTTCAATTTCACATGATTCAAACAAAATGCCGTTGTCAAGTTGAAAAGTCGAAATAAAGAAGAATAAGAAAAAAATGATATACCAAATTTGGATTCACATTTGGTTGCGGGCCCTATGAAATGGTGATCATACATAACATTAAAAATCCGAAACGATCGAATTTGGTTCCCATACATTGTATATTCCTGACGATGTATGCGTTTTAGATCATTGTAGTAACAATGGTCGTCAAAAAACTGGTCCGCGATGGCTGTGGCCGCCATAAAACAGTCTGATGTTTTATCGGCTACTTGACGGATCGAATGGCATCGTATCACATACCGATGTACACTGGAATACCGTTATTCTTGGCTGATGCACCAGTCTGAACGGACATCTACTTCCGTTCACTGAGAAAGTAAAAAAATTGTTGCGCTTCATGTTGCTGTATTTATACGTGATGTGTCTTGTTTGTTCGTGAATGCTGATCACTGATGCTTCATGTGCAGCTTTTGCTTATTTGGAAAACTTGTGATTAGTTGTTTAAGTGTAAAACTCTTGATCATACATTCTTTACAAAATATCTATCGAATTTCTACACTTAATTCAATGTTCCATTAAGTTTTTAACACATTCACGATAATTATAATCTAAATAAATAGATTACGAAAAATATAGGTAATTAGAATGATCAATAATATAGTAATACAAAAACATAAATTCTTGTTGCATTAATTAAATATAATAAAGTAGTATATAATGAGAAGAAATATAAAAAAAAAACTTAATAACCCTGCAAGAAAAACTTCATGAACTTGTTGACTTCACTGCTAACGACATCTCAACTCTAATATCAGCATCAACATATTCACCGGATATGTCTTGTAGCAATCCACCGCCAACCGCCACCATGTCCGTCTGCACGTTATCGCACGACCATCCACCACACGGGATGTCTTCTTCGACTGCTAATGAAGCCAGCCACCACATCATAAGACAAAACATCAACAGCCACTATCACAATTGCACCATTGCACATATAACATTGAAAGCAAGCGAGCAAGAAATAAGAAAGACGACGTGGCCAGCCATTTAATTGCATCGGATTTTTAGATTTGTGCGTTGAATTTTGATGCTCGTAATTATTGTCAGTTTTTTGAGTTTATTTCTTTTTTTTCAATTGGCTTTTTGCTTTACGTTTAGATAACGCCAAGTGGAATAGTGTTATCTGTAGTCTGTGGTTGTATACGTGTGCATTAATTGCTTGTTTGGCACTGAGTTACAACTAATTTACTGTACAGAATATAAATTTGTTTTTCTGCAATGAAATTAGTTGCTTTCAATTTAATTACGGGTAATTTTATTGAAAACTGTGTGGAAACTATTACATGTTTGTTGAAAGTGACAAAAACTAATTCAACTATGTGATCTGTATACAGAATGTCCCCGATAAAATCTCTTACAAGTTTCCATTTTAAATAAAAGATATTGAAATGGTAGCATAATATTCAAAATGAGCAAAGCACAAGAGAATCACTAGCTGATGTTTCATCCAACGTTATGATTTAAAGCAACTAATGCTGATAATTAACAAGTCGTAGACGCCACACCACGGCATATAAATCAAGCAGGCATTTCGACGCCATCTTCCCTCATTCTATCTCCTCATTTCCCTTCTCTAGCCATCAGTATATTCTGTTTTGAGCTTAAAGCTTCATCTCGTGGTACGACATCGGATCGGTTGTCTATCAGTGTGCAAAGCTCCTACGAAAGCTTTGCTGTTTGAATGTCGCGAATTCAAAGCGTTGGGATCTAATAAGGAGATGTTTATGTTATAGTTACCTACGGGAAATTGTTTTACGAGATAAACATTTTGCATTTCAGGTCTTCATTTATTTTAATCAAATACTACTCTATTATTTATAATAATAACATATTTCTAAAATGTTTGTTTGGTCATATTTTTGGAGTATATAACATCAATTTTTCAATATTAGTATTAAATAGCTGTTTTCGTTTTCTACCAGTATATCCGACCGCCGTAAAACCCATGCATCTATCCACCCTCGATTGGAGAGTCACCGGAAGAGGGTGCAGGACACGCTCTTGACTCATCGCATGCAGACAGCATGACAAATGGACCGTATCTAGTTCATAATCATTTAATCCCGCGTTAACCCTCTCGCGTCGTCACAGCACAGCCTACAGTAACTCGTAAATCGCAAAAGTACCTAACTTACCCGGTTACCCATTCCTTAAATCCCGTTTCCCTGTTACTAGTACCCGGGAGGATGCAGCATTTCAAGCTTTCAGTACGAGGGAAGGGGTTAAATTGGGAGTGCCGGGCGTGCCTCCCATCATTGCGGAAATATTACTGACATTACCCCAATCGGCACGCGTACGGATTCTCTTCATTTCATTACAACTGCCGCCTTCAAATGAACTTCGTTGATATTTAGTTCGTCATTAGGAACTAAATTTCGTCGGATTGGAATTGACTTGATGAAATAACTGTTAATACGAGTTAATAAAGTCATCTTCATGAAAATAACTCTTATAGGAAAATATATGCTCATAATCTATTTTATTTTTCAAATAACAATAGCTAATTTAAATGCATCTTTTGAATTCAATTTTTCTTTATAATTGATAACTCCAAAATAAATTTTGCATTATAGTAAATATAAAAAATATCTTTGATTGTCCATTTTAAATCCATTTTAAACTTCAGTTTTAGTTTAATAATTTAACCAAAAACTTTGTTCTTATTTATATTTACTGCAAATTTGTATTTTATTTCGAAGAAATAACTAAATGTTTGATATTTTCCCTTTTATATATTAGAGAAAATAAAAACAAAAGGAATAAGTGAAACAATAATCTTTTGAAAATAAAAAAATCACGAAATCAATTCATCGTCATACATCGTACAATAAAAACAAAAACGAAATAACAGCAAAGAACAAACAGCCGCCTAACATAAAATGATTTATGCTCCTTCGTGCTGGGTATTTTTTCGCTAAAATCCAAATTCACGTTGGTATATATACATCTATACATCCATTCGTCATCAGTAAAAGGATAATATTTTGTATAGTATCATTCATTTCTCGTTAATAATTTCATTTTTAATCAAATAATTATAAATTTAAATTATAAATTTTTTTAGTAAATGATTGTTTTGGAAGGATTTTAGGGTATTCCACATATTTATATAAATATTAGTAGATTGATTGAATTTATTTGTTAAGTTTATTAATAGTGTTTTGTTTTTTGGAATATTGAACAAGACTATACTTAAGTTTCGCATCAAATACATAGATATGAAAACAAAGTAGGAAAAGTGTGGTGAGTATAGAAGAGAAAAGAGTAGGCGCTCGGTGGTGGTAGTGTGTTGTCGGCTTGAAAACATCGTCAGAAAGGGAAAGTTGGAAACGAACGGACGTAGATCGACACAAGGAGGGCAAGCACCCCGAATCTCATGAATATGTATGCGGCCGTCGCGAGCCAGCGATACACGTTGCCGAGACCAAGAGGGGAAACCCTATACTATACCACTATACTACTGTGATACACTTGCCTACAACATTCGATTGTAACTTTTAAATTCAACT